>JAXBDA010000266.1:0-98658 GCA_036023075.1 Gaultheria prostrata | reverse complement strand
GTGTGCGCGGCGGCGGCGCTGGTGGTGCGGCACAGGATTCGGAGCACGGGACGGTGGGCGAAGGCGATGGCGATACTTCAGGAGCTGGAGGACAAGTGTGGGACCCCTACTGCGAAGCTGAGACAAGTCGCCGACGCCATGGCCGTCGAGATGCACGCCGGATTAGCGTCCGAAGGCGCCAGCAAGCTCAAGATGATCATCAGCTACGTCGACAACCTCCCCACCGGGTATACTTACACACACCTATATATATATACTAGACGCCTTGGCAAATCTTGTTAAGAAAAATTCTTGAATTGAGATTAATGTGTAATGAAATCTTGGAGAAAAGGAATTTGGGATGATAGTACATTTTTTCCTTGGCAGTTTCTTTATGCAGTTAAGTAGGTAATTTGGGGGAAAAGAAAAAAAAGAGTGAGCCACCTTCTGACGTTTATGCCAAAAATGGGGGCTTACCTTTATATAGCAATAGATATACTGATGTGTAGATTCAACCAGATTTAGACGTATATAAAACTATGTGAATAATTGAGTGAATGGATCTGTGTAGCTGATCCAAGTAATTGGGACAAAAGCTTCTTAGGAAATTAAAGCATGAACGTTGATTAAAGGAATTGTTGTGGGTGTTTAACAGTTGCCCGCAGGTGGGTCTGAAATGATCTTGCCTCGGGGCGTTCGTCGTCCAAAAGAGAAAATTTGATTGAATAAGTGAATATGGGATTGGTTTTTTAGGTTCCTTTACTGAAAACTAATCATCTAGGTTCTTTGTTTTAGATACATGCTTTGATTTTTTTCCTTTTGGTGGTTATGTATTATTCCAATCTGAGTGGATGTGTGTGTTCTTTTTTTTCGTAATTAAAAACTGTGAATTTTTGGAATTGCCTTTGATAAAGTTATCAAATTGTCTTAAAACCGGGGTTATTAAACACTTCTAGGTGTGATTGAATTATGTTTTGCTCCTTTATATGTATCAGTCAGGTGAAATATGAGGTAATCTGGTTTGAAGGGTCATGTATGCATTCACTAAGTATCATTTTTTTGCTTGTTTATTTGATTATTATTAGTACTATTCCCATCATCTCTCTTTATTAAAGGAATTATTTTTTTAATTTGGGTACTTCTAATTTGGAATTCCTTTTTGATAGACTTACTTATCGATTGTTTAATCGAATCATGGCTTTCCTTCCTTCTGTATCAAGTCGGTGAAATATAAGGCCATGTATTTCGAAAGGTAATTGGTTAGTATCTTTTGTTCTTCTTAATTCATACATTTGGTGATTATGGAATTAAGTATTGATGTCATGGCTTGTTCTTATAAAGATCCTCATTTTTCCTTTTGGGATTCTATGTTCTCGGTAAGTGCTTCGATACCTGGTTCACCCAAAGGTAACTGCCTTTTGGTTGTTTGGCTGTCTAATTTAATCAAAAGGAACACGAATTACTACCCTTGTAGCAACTTTAGTTTTGCTCCACTGTATGTGGCTGACTACTGTCCCCTTAGATAGTTTGAATGAACTTTTCTTCTCAGAAAAGCATATTCCAGATAAAGCAGATTTAAGCTTCAATTGATTGAGTTCATGAGTTCTCTGTGATATGTTTCAATCTTAGGCTGCGAGAAGCCTTAAATTTCTCTTTTTATTTCACTTTTTACACAAATTTATGCTTGCTTGTTCTTCTCTGTAGTATTTGTTTCTCTGTCCACCACCGTACAGGTGCTTCTTTTTTCCTCATTTATACTATGGAATAACATCTTCGTGGACGCTTTCGGTATAATAGTCCATACTCCAAAGTTGTAACTTTTTCAACTTTTAGCGTATTAGTCCTCAGAAGCAGAGTCCACATACATTACTTTGGCTCCAAATATCTTTTAATTTGTCTGTGCATGATAGCATTACAATTATTTCGGCTTTCTCACTACCATGGTTTGAAAAATCATTCAATATCGTCTCGCAACATTTTCTCACTTCCAGGACAGAGAGTGTGATGATTGGCACACTAGGAAAGCAATCGCCCCAAACATTAGTTGATACTGATCGCACAAGTGATGTAGAATCCTTGGCATCTGCAGCTTGAAGAGGGATATTGAAATCCACACCAATCCACAACCAAGTTTTTTGTCCATCCAATCTATTTCCGAATTACAATGCTCTGAGTCTTTTAATTAGGCTTCGTAAGTGATAACAAAAATAAAAGGCTAACAAAATAGTTTTTACAGCAGAGGAGGTAGTTATGGTTTCTATACCTCTTCTCTTGTACAAATGAAAAACAGTTTCGTGAGCGAGATTTTGAATTTTACTCTTTTCTTTTGTAGAGATGAGAGAGGTTCATTTTATGCTTTGGATCTCGGTGGTACAAACTTCCGCGTCCTGCGTGTACTGTTGGGTGGGAAAGACAAACGCGTTGTTAAACAAGAATTTGAAGAAGTTTCGATTCCTCCGGACTTGATGATTGGGACTTCAGATGTGAGTACCCAATCTGCTGGCTATACGTTCTATTGACCTCATCAGATTGCTGTTCTCATTCTGATCTATCTAAAGTATGGTGATTGCAGGCATTGTTTGATTTTATTGCTGAAGCACTCAAGAAATTTGTTGATACAGAAGAGGAAGAGTTTCATCTTTCACCTGGTAGACAAAGGGAGCTGGGTTTCACTTTTTCATTCCCTGTTAGGCAGACCTCAATTGCGTCGGGCACTCTCGTTAAATGGACAAAAGGCTTCTCTATAGAAGATGCGGTGAACCTCAATTACCTTTTAACGATTTACTTTTTCTCTTTAAAACTGAGTTTTTGCTATCTTGGTCTTGGTTTGTAGTTACAAATTTGAGTTCTCAGATCCAATGAAGTAGATATTGACAGTCTGAATAGGTTGTGTAGAAGTTGCTATGTGGGGTGCTCTGGTTGAGCTTATCGGCTCTTTTTTCCTGTCTTTCTCCAACTGTTGGAAGTCATCACCATTGTTAATAATGCCTAGGCATTACAGTTGTTGCCTAGGTTGCCAACAGAGAAATGTTGCCTAAGACACTGATTTTGTTGCCTTGTTGTGACTTTTCCAATTGCTTCGCATGCTGACTTGAAAATGAGGTAGTGACGTAATGAAACAGCATTGCTGGAATATTTTCTTTATATTGGTTTGAACTTTCATTTTAAATGAAGAGATAGAGGTTTGCTATCTAAATTAGACTTCCATGGAAAGTATTTGGCCACTAGATGGAAAGTATCTAAATTAGACTTCCATATTTTATTTTCCATCCTGTGTCTGTCCACTAGATTTGTCCATGGAGTATATACGTTCATCTTGAGCATCTTCACAACCCAAAGGGTGAAGTGTACACGGAGGTTATATATGTGTTACACAATGTATTCATCAGCAAGGCCACACAACAAGAATAAGATACAAGCGTGTGCACTTCAGTTCCCTTTCAGTTTAATAGCAGAAAACCATAACCCACTTAGGTTCGATAAACTGCGGTAGTGTTTCATAGAATCACGGCGTTGCAATTTTTTTCTTACATTTACCCAAAACACCTGATCGTGTTCTCTGCAATATCTTTTCAATCTCCCTATTGGACTGGTGTTGATATGCATCAGTTCTGCAACAACAATAGAAGATTGCCAGCGAGTAATTTGTTCATAATAACCAGTGTAAGGTACAGGCAAGCAAAGATAACATTAGATGTGAATGAATTTGTGAGATGGTAGAGGAAGCATATGATGGAGGTTGAATGAGGTAAAATGAAATGAAATCATTTGGTCATGCTTAAGGTTTTTGAAGCTGCTTGAGGATGGGCTTTTAGCCTTAGTTTTTTTGTTTTTCCTTTTCCCTGTATTCTAGGATTTGGGAGGATATGTTTCATGTGGTTTTGATGGCCTACTGCCTGCTTTGTATGTTTGGGGTATGCCCGTAAGCACTTGTTTTCGTTTGGTTTCAATAAAATTTTACTTACCCACAAAAAATAAAGGACAGACCACATTTAGGAAGTTACATTATTGACAGTAAGGGTAGACATTAATTCTACCTTTTCCTATGGTATGTTTTCTTTTAACACCATTTATCCCTTCAGAAGTCTCATTTCAGCTACAATCACCTCTGAATGTGTTTCATACACCATAGCAAGTCTTGTAGTAATATGTGATAATTAAAATTCCTTCAACTTAGAATAATACGACCACACAACAGCAATGATATTATGTTTCAGCCCTGCTTAACGTGACTCTTTTAGATTCAAAAGTACAACATAACTTAGTTAGGTTTACTCTTTCTGATCTTGTTTGTCTACTAAAACTATATTGTATATTGCCTGCATTTATGTAAACTGAGGGGTATGATCTTGAAAGTGTAAGCTCATCGATGAGAAATGCAAAAAGGTTACACTTTTGTATTCATTTCTCGATCTGGCTATCCATCTTAGTCGACGTGTAAAACAACTGACCTTTTATTTGTTCCATGTTACTTTTGTTTTTCAAGTGTTCAAATACAACTGCATATCGAACATGTTTCTTTGATCCTTGGACTTCATGAGTTGAACTTCAAACTAAGTATTTAGGAGACCTTTTGTGCCTTTTGCCTCTAACAACTACGTTCTCACTTTAACAATGAGGTATGACTTTTGGAGTCGGTATTGCCTTTCAACAATGATCATTTCCTTCTAAAGCTCATTTCTGGTGTTTTTGGCTGCTTTTTTAATAGGTTGGACAAGATATTGTGGCAGAATTGACGAAATCCCTGGATAGAGTTGGTCTCGATATGCGTGTGGCTGCTTTGGTATGTGCTGTCTCTCCTTTTAGGATCTAATATTGCGGGGATGGTAGTTATAATCCGTGCTGACAATGGATGTTGCTCAGTTGTATAAGTCTGCTGGGATTTAATATATCACTTGGTGACCGATTACAAGCTAATAATTGTTAACTTTTCGGCTGGAGCAGGTCAATGATACTATTGGAACACTAGCAGGTGGCAGATATGATAACCCAGATGTCATTGCTGCTGTAATTTTGGGTACTGGAACGAATGCAGCATATGTGGAGCGAGCACATGCCATTCCCAAGTGGCATGGTTTACTCCCTAAATCAGGAGAGATGGTTAGCAATTTTCAGATGTTGCCCAATGTTATTCAATCCTCATATACATGTTCCTTAGTACCTAAATTTGTGTAGTCACTGTTTGCGCTGTCAACTCGGCGTGGCTTATATGGCCCATATATTTGTACATGTTAGGTTATCAACATGGAGTGGGGCAACTTTCGCTCATCGCATCTTCCACTAACAGAATATGATCAAGCAATGGATGTTGAGAGCTTGAACCCTGGTGAACAGGTTGCTTTATTGTTGCTATTTAGGTAGACCGAGTTAATTCTTATGTGGATAGAATGTTTTTCATCTAATTTCTTTCCTTTTTTTATGAACTTGGACAGATATTTGAGAAGATCATCTCTGGCATGTATTTGGGAGAAATTTTACGCAGGGTTCTATGCAGAATGGCTGATGAAGCTGCCTTCTTTGGCGATACTGTTCCCCCAAAACTGAAGATTCCATTTATATTGAGGTAGTTGACTGTGTTAATAGCTTTTGTATACTTAACAATGTATATAGCACAATAATATGAAAATTATATTTTGCTTCATTTGATGTTTATCGTTGAAAAGTCTTGTTTTGTACTATAGAAGCCTACCTTTAGTCTACCACGATTTAGGGCATGTAGCATACCCGATTCCCATGCCCAATACCTGCACAATGTGCGTTCTAGGTAACATAGGCGTGGACTTCATGCTTGGAAATTTACAGGAGTTGACACACTTACCGCAACGTGCAGGACCCCTCATATGTCTGCGATGCACCATGATACTTCTTCTGATCTCAAAGTGGTTGGGAGCAAGTTAAAGGATATCCTAGAGGTCTCTCTCTCCCTGTCTCTGAGTTAGCATTTTTTTTGTTTAGAAGGGATTTAAGCCAGCACACTTGCGTACCAGTTTTGCCATGCAAAGGGAGCTGAAATTTTGGGCTTTCAGGCTTTCTAATTTTTTTTTTCATGATTTCAAAGATATCAAATACCTCTCTGAAGACTAGAAAAGTCATAGTCGAGCTCTGTGAAATAATCTCCATTCGTGGAGCCCGCCTTGCAGCCGCTGGGATCCTAGGTGTCCTTAAGAAACTGGGCAGGGATACAGTGAAGGAGGGGGAGGAGCAGAGTTCAGTGATAGCTTTGGATGGTGGGCTGTATGAGCACTACGCCAAATTCAGCAGCGCTTTGGAGAGCACTATCAAGGAGTTGCTGGGCGAGGCCTCTGATACTATTGTGATTACGCATTCTAATGATGGTTCTGGCATTGGAGCAGCACTTCTGGCTGCCTCACACTCCCAGTACCTCGAGGTTGAGGATTCATAGTTATGGTTCAAGGTAAAGTATTCTTATCGAAGGAGCTGGAAATTTTGTATTGGTTTAGTTTTCGTTCTGTCTGTCATCTGAAAAACATCTAAACGTGTTTGGTTGACTGTATTTGAAACTTTTCTTTTTTTCTCTTCGCAAAAGTCCATCTTTTAGAATGAGATCGGAAGGTGTTTACAAACTCTGGGAAACTATTTTGTGCTGAAAAAGGGATAAGATGCGCTAGATGACTGGTATTTCTGTTTTCAGAAACAGTTTCGGAAAAGCATTATAGAAAAGTTATATCCATAACTACTGTTGTTTTCTCTGGTTAAATGAGTAAATTTTATCTAAATTTCCTTGTTCTCATTACTTGCTCTGGTTCTTGCAGTTCAAGAAATGGTGGAATCAACAGCTTTACTTAAGGTCCTACCGAGCAATGGGTCAATTATGCAATAGCTTAGCTATTGTCTGTTCTTTTCCAGTGCTGTTATGTTCATCGGTGCTAGGGCAACTTTATTTTCTTACGAATGATGAATAAGTTCAGGGACATTCTTATGGTATACTAATACAAATATTTTACGGGCATTATTTGTACTGTTATGGGTACTCAGGTTTACTCACAAGAAGCTCTGGGTTTTTGTCGTATAGAGGAGCCGTGTTTCTGATGTATTTCGATGCTTTACATGAAAGCATGAAGGAACTGTTTATTGAAGAACAAAAACCATTAAAATGATGATCAAGTCTGCTTTTGGGGATGGACTTTTTCCTGAAATTCATTTTTTCTGATATATTATCCGTTATCTGATGCATAATCTGATTCAGGTACCGAATATGCATGAAGTGTCCGTACTGCACTATGGTGTAGCCATGAATTGCCAATATCTGAATACTGCTAGAACTCCCCTTCCGAACTTTTGGCACAACTTCATATTCCTAATGAATGTTCACCCCTTGAGCAGCAACTTTGCTCGATTGTGTGAAAATACACCATATTCTTTGCCCGAGTCATTTGATCACATTACCGTAGTCGAACATAATGAATGTTCACCCCTTGAGCTTCCAGTTCGCGCTCTTATTATCCAGTTAGTTTCCAGAATCGGAATACCATTGCTTATGCAAAGCAGGTCTTGTTACAATCACCCCTACCTCTCAGCCACCAAACCAGATAAGCAAACAACGTAAATTACCCAAGTAAACTTGACAAAGTTGCTTTTTATCCATTTGATGAACAATACCTTAAGATGTTCCCAAACAGATTTTGTTAAAACTCTCATGCTTTCAATGCTTTCTTGTCCTCCAACTGGACAACCAGTTCTATTTAAGTAGTAATAGCAATTTCGTAGTTTCACTATCGTACCCCAAAAGCATATGTCAGTGCTACAGCTTAAAAGAGTGTGGAATCAAATCCACATATCTAAAACACCGTTGCAATGGGAATTGGCCCTAGGCGACATCCTATTCAGCCTGAAATCATAGGAAAATATAGCACAATATTAATGCTATAAAATGGCTGACAAGTTCCTCCCTCACTTTCTTCAACTAACCTTGGATGATCATAATGCAAACGTGCAAAAATCGTGACAAACAGGTCAGTCTCAGCAAAGAAATAGAAACCAAAACAGTTCAGGCACCATTTCTCACGTTTTGCATCGGAGATGTTGAGGCACCTATGCAACAACCCAATACATCCATAACCCAAGAAAAAGATACATCAGCAATTCCAGTTAAGATGAAGGTATTTTCGGTAAACCAGTCTAAGCCTTCTCTTATATAGAAATTGCAGATTCAAGCGACACATTGTTAATCTGCTTGAACACCACCCCCACTATAAAAGCTTGGGTACCCAGTTTGCCATCCACATGATCCTTGATCTTAAGGAAAAGCTTTTGAGCTGCCAATCCAGGCAAATGAAGCCCCATTGAATACCAATCTCCTTTACAGACCCAGCATCAAAGTCCATACCCGAAATCCTGCTCCCAGAAAAATTGAGCCCTTTGATCGATCCACCCAGTCAAAACTGCATCCCAATATGGATAAAACGAGATCCATTTTTTGGGGAAACAAAGCCTTCAACTGTTACTATCACAGTGGGAGCGCGATAGAGAGATCTTCACAATTGGTTCAAGGTAGCAAATATATGGGAATGTTCTTCAGTTCCCGAAGACACTAGCACTTGAAATGAATTCAAACTCCACACATACACAAGCAAATTCAGAATGGTAGCATAAAAATTATTGCAAAACAAAAAGCAAAAATCCCATATCTGAATAAAGTTCCTATCTTTCTTCTTTCTTCAATTCGCATCAGAAAAATGTCAATGCAACCATTAAAAACCAGTGACAGCAATTCAAGTATGAGCGAAAGGACAACGGAAACTAAAACCTTATTGGTACCATTGCTCATTTAACCACCTTAAATATTAATCCATAGATTCCATACATTTTTCCAACATAAGTTTTTTTCACTTTTACCCGGTCTCAAACCTTATTCATCCGCTCAAGAGCCAAAACAAGAGCCTGGGTGCCCAAACCACATTCACCATGAGCCTTAAGCGAAACATAATGCTGTTGTGCTAATGCCAGCCCAGGCAAAGCAAGTCCCATACTCTGACACTCCTTCAAACAAATCCCCAAATCTTTCGCACAAATCCTGGGGTCAAAATCCCAGTTCAAGATCCAAATCCCGCACAACTCAAACGACTTTGAACCGGCTGCCCCGGCCAAATTGAGCGCTTTCGATCCAGCCAACCCCAGTTGAAGCCGCATCATAATAAAAGATATAACGGGACCCGAGTTTTTGGCAAAAACAAAGCCTTCAACTACCCCTAGTCTCCTACCATTATGGAAGGGTACTGATTTCACAACAATGGAAAAAATTGGAAATCTTCTTTGATTCCGGATTCCCTACGACACACTAGCACTTGGAATTTGGAAATGAAGCCACAAACTCCACACATATACAACCAAAATTGCAGTATCTCAATCAAATTTCTGACTTTCTTCAACTTACATCCTAAGACCTAACAATCACAATACAAACATCAGCAACAAAGATGGTGATAAACAGTTCAAGTCTCAGCAAACACAAGAAAAACTAAAACATTTTCAGTACCATTGCTCATTTTCACTTAAAAACAAGTAAAACTCCAATAGGGCCAATACAATAAAAACCCAATTATGAAAATATCACATACATATCTAATTCCAATTACCAAACTAAGATAAAATTCTTTTTACTTTTACCAGTTTCAAGCCTTCTTTTCCACAGACTCGAGCGACAAATTATTCATCCTCTCAAGAGCCAAAACAAGAGCTTGAGTACCCAAATCCCCCTCCCCATAAGCCTTAAGCGAAACGTAAAGCTGTTGTGCCAATGCCAGCCCAGGCAATGCAAGTCCCATACTCTGACACTCCTTCAAACAAATCCCCAAATCCTTCACAAAATGGTTCACAAAAAAACCCGGTCTAAAATCCCGGTTCAAGATCCTCCCCCCATACAAATCCAGTGATTTCGACCCAGCCGCCCCGGTTGAAATCGCATCCAAATACAGACCCAGATTCAAACCGGCCTTGTGGGCGTATATCAAACCCTCTATTAACCCTACCATTGTGGAAGCAATGGTGATCTGGTTAGCAAGTTTACAAAACTGCCCTTTCCCTGGACCGCCCATGTAATTGACTTTTCCGAGGAGAGAGAACAACGGTCTGAGTCGGTCGACGGTTCCTTCCTCGCCGCCGGCGAAGATGGTCAAGGTCCCGTTCCTGGCGCCGACGTCGCCGCCGGAGACGGGGGCGTCGATGGAGGAGCATGATTTGGCGGCGGCGGCGGAGTGGATCTCGACGGCGAGGGAGGGGTCGGAGGTGGTCATGTCTACTAGGGTTCCGTTGGGGTTTAGGCCGGAGAGGGCGCCGGTGGTCGGGTGGAGGATGACGTGGCGGACGTCGGAGGGATAACCAACGATGGAGAAGACGACGTCGGATTGGGAAGCGACTGAGGACGGGCTTGGGGCCCAGTGGGCGCCCATGTCGAGGAGGGTTTGGGATTTGGATTGGGTGCGGGTGAAGATGGTGAGGGTGTAGCCGGCTTTGAGGATGTGGGCGCACATGGACTGGCCCATCACTCCGGTTCCGATCCAGCCCACGCGAGTATTGGACGGAGTGATTGGGTCTGTGGTGGAGGCGGCGGCGGCATGGGCCATGGAGCGGTGGCGAGTGGTGGCGGATGGTGGAATTGGGAAGAGGAAGGTGCGGAAGTGGAAGTGGGTGTGAAGTGGACGGAGTAGAAGAAGCCTCATTCTCTTGTTTTTCTGCCGAGAGTATTTACGCGATAATATCGTAAACCTCCCCGTGGTTTCAGAAAATACACTTCCTACCTTGATTTTGGAAATGTTCTCTAGATTCCCCCATCCACTAACGTCTGTTTGTTTGATTAACAAAAGAGCGTAGTCTAGCGGTTATCTCCTGATTCTCTCACAAGCGAGACCAGA
The DNA here is from genome assembly GCA_036023075.1 of Gaultheria prostrata. Taxonomy (NCBI): domain Eukaryota; kingdom Viridiplantae; phylum Streptophyta; class Magnoliopsida; order Ericales; family Ericaceae; genus Gaultheria; species Gaultheria prostrata. The sequence goes on along the minus strand of JAXBDA010000266.1, from coordinate 87,808 downwards.
GTTCGAGTCTCGGCAGAGGCGTTTGGGGTTTAGGGCTATGAACAGCTTTCTAGATCCCCTCTGAACTAACTCACTAACTCCCCTCTAACCCCCCACTGATGTATCGAATGGCAAAAAAAAACAAAGAGAGTATGTTACTTCTGGACGTGGCAGACTGCGATTTGTGGTCCCCACACCTAGCGTTCATGGCGGTAATCTAAACCGATCATCTTTTAGGGACAGTTGAATAGTGCATTCACTCAAAAAAATTAACTTGATTGGACATCGATAGATATATTAATATTTGAATTTTGGTTTATAAAATGTACAACCTGAATTTTGTTTAAACTGATCGAAGCACACAAATTCCTGGAAACCCATGCTGGCATTGGTTAGAGATATCAACAATGGTAAAGCACACGCGAGAAAAGTGCCTTTCTCCATCTTCCATGTTCGATCATTCGGGATTGTTTGTCCTAGTCTTGCAAGTAAAATTAGACTTTAATTTTAATAGAATTACCAATGTATCAATATCTACTTTCAGTAACATTCTTATTCTTTATTTTAATTATTTTTTCTTATCTGTGTAATCTAAATCTGATGAAAATTCAGTAGATGAAGTAGCAGAGCTGGTGAGCAAAGTGTTGAATGATGTTGATGATTGGAAACGATATTCATGGTTTCTGACCTGACATGCTTGCCATATAGGTGGTAAACGAAACAACCGAGCAGGAAGTAAAGAGACTTAAAATTACTGTTTATTTTTTTCCTTCTGTTATGATCAGCATCCAAACATAAAACCTGGAGAATCCTCTTGTCCTTTTACATCACACAAAGAACAAAAAAAAAAAAAAAAAAAAGCATGAAGATCAAAATCGCAGTTTTCTTGTGTTTGCACAAGTCTTATTCTAGTCCCTAGTCCCAGTTTATTTTTCTGACTTACTAAGTAAATGTGTAATTGGTGATACTGCTGAGGCTTACAATTAAGTTGTGGTTACACCAGATGGAACCATGAGTTGTGCTAGCAGCGGTGGCATAGCATGACCGGCAAAACCTTTCTGGCCGAGGGTACTGGCAGGGATGTAGGTCCCCTTATTTGGCCCCGACGGGGCAACATTACTCCTCAGAGACTGTAAAACCAGGTTTTCTTCATTTAAGACTCTAGCAGCTTCATGTGGGTCGAATATGCTTACAAGAAAAAGGAGGGCTAGAATTGCAAAAGATTTGTTTATAGGTCTCATTTTGTTTGTAGCAGGAAAGCTTAAAAGGACAACTGTGAAGAATTGATGCAGGGGAGTTGGGGTATTTATATGGGCACAAGTTATCAAGGGGTATGACTAGTATTTGGTGGAAGTGTGTTCTGACTATTGACTTGCTAATGGAGTTTAGAAATTGAATTGGTCTTAAGGTCTTGCTGATTTTTCATCTGAAACTCCCAATTTTTTTCAACCTTTTTGTAATCATTATATTCCTTGAAGATGAGGGCAGCTTGCAATGTTGGGGACGTGAAAATAGAAAAGAAAGCGGTTTCGGTCGATCGGTTGGTCTCTCTCTCCCTCTTTCAGTGTGCGCGCTACTCAAGATTGTTTTGCAGACCTATGTTTGTCAACAATTACAATTTCGGGCAAAATAGCACGAGGTCCTTGCCTATATTTGTTTACAATCAAGAAAGTTATATTGATCGGTCATGGATACATGCATTACAAATTGTATAAACTCCGTTCACATAATTTTGAACACAAATTATCGATTTTATACGGTTCGACTATGTATTTTTTGATGACCGAACAAGCTGATTTCTTTTTATACAAACCATGTTCTAAACTGGACGTACATGATAAATGATTCCGATTACTGTTGTAAACTCACGAAGAGGCCTTGAAATATGAAATTTGGAGGGATTTGGTTATTTCCTCCCACAGGGCAAAGTCACAATTTTTTTTTTGATCTGGGGGCAAAGTCACATTGTCATGCAATGTCTAGGCCCTGTCGAGTTGAAGGGGGCAAATTTGTATTGCTTGAGAAAATTTTGGGTGTAAATGAGGTACCGCACATATAGTACCTGAGCGCGTACGTCGGTGGTCCAAAAGTGTTTTGGACGGCTTAGATTTCTCCTTCCCTCTCTTTCTAAAATCCGGACGGTCCAAAACACTTTTGGACAACGGAGATGTGCGTTGGGCATCGCCACGTGGTACCCAGCTGGCACCCAAAATTTTCTCGTATTGTTTTGAGTCTCTGACGTCAGGTATTAACCGCGGAAATTGAATTCCATTCGAAGGAAAAATAAATTTTTTGACAAGGTTTAGGAAATTAATAGTAATTCAAACAAGATGGCTTAGAACAGAGTAGTTTACTCTACGTCTCCGAACTTGCATAAACCTCAGCAAAATTGACTTTTACAAGGTAAACCGTAATACCAAGGGTTCCAAAAAATCTTGTACAAATAGGGCACAGACGGCTTTGTGGGGCTTATTACAAATCTCGATAATGTGAGCCGTTCATTAATGTTAGATATTGTTAGTCGCTCTCAGAAAATCAACGTAATCGTTATAAATTGTTATTGCTTGGTTCAATTGACTAACTTTTCTTTCAGAATTCAGGACCCCAGATTCTGAAGAAAAAGTTTACAGTTATCCGATCAATTTGATTTTTTCAACTGCGAATTGTAAATTTTTAGATTTTGATCAGAATAGATTATTAATCTGGAGTGTTTGAGAAATGTGTGTAGAATATATTTTTCAGCAGAATAGTGTTTGGAAGTAATCATAAAAAAAAAAAAGAGACATTATAATGAGGTTTTTTAGTTAGATCCAAGGGCTGACGTCATATTGTGTCTTCATTGTATGATTTGGAGAATGCATTACAGCATTCCACAAATATTTTAGGTGCCAAGGAGAATAAACTTTTAAACATAGAGAATTAATCTCTCTCTCTCTCTCTCTCTCTCAAGCCAAAGAAATCTTAATCTCTACCATAGGCACAAGCAAAAGACAAGTAACTCTCATGGGAGCACATCCTTTCCACCGTCCAATTTATCCATTTGTAAGTCATTTTCATACATATAATAATATTCGGCATTGCTTACGTTTTAGATCTCGTCAAGACTATCAAGTTTAACCAAAATTGTGTTAACCGGCTATCTGAACACGTGGATTTTATCTTTGAAAACCGAAAAAAAATAAAAAAATTTGAAGTCATGACTAATAAATATTAGTGCAAAACAAAAGCGCACACATCAATCAATAAATACATATTCTAGACAAATATATTGAAGTCTAATAAGTCTCCAAAAAAAAAAGAGGCCTTAGATTTCCTGATGTATGTGCTTAACCGTAATCCTGGCGGTAGAGGAATTCGGAGTGATTGAGAGCCAATCATATTTTAGATTTTATATGTAAAATATATGGAAGATAACAGGATTCTGATAAACATAAAATAAATAAGCTCATAGAAGACTCCATAATTCTGAACTACCCAAGTCCATAACTTCGCAATCATTTGTATCGCCTTTAAAAATCTGCTTTCATTTACTGTATAAACTTTAAAATGAACATCAACAAGCAAATGCTGAACGCGAAAACAAGCACCGTGGTGAATTACTTCACAGCCTCGATGAATTGACTAATGTGAAAGAATTCAGAATACATCAAAACAGTAAATACTTTTCCCAACCTAGCTTTTATTTACAGAATAAACAATTAGAAGAGTTCATATAAAATAAATCCATATTGCACTAATCATAGTGCAAGTCAAAACTTGATCTTTTCTTTCTTTCTTTTTTTTTTTTTTTACGATGACAGGATGTTCGGGCTAGCTTACACGCACCTCGACTAATTCCGGAGCCCTGGAGGTGACAACCGGGCATAACCCCAATAGCCCAAAGAGTCTGTTGGCAAGGGAAATCGATCCTGAGACTTTACGTGGGAGCAAACCCCCAAGTTCCAAGGCAAGGCTACTTTGCCAACCCCTTGGGGTTAAGTCAAAAGTTGATCTTAGAAAAAAAGGAAAATTGTGACACTAACCAAACAAACTCGCTTTTCAGTATGAAAATATCATCGAAAGACAAACTTATTTTCATCGAAACACAAACTTTCAAATTCCCTTCATCTCATAAGGGCCATAACACAATTTACTCGTTATCATGTAACAACAAATAGATTGCTGAATCAAGTGATGCTTCAGAAAGGGACGACACCCACATAAAGATTCCATTCAATACAACTCCCATTCTTAAAATTCTAAAATTTGGCCCAGCTATTTAACACACAGAGGGCTGCTATCTATCAACAACTCCCATTATTGTTAATTCAGCTTGATTCTCTATGACCATAATCTTTTCCAACAAAGCAACAATCACAATCCTCTGAGTGATGGAAATATAAACGACTAACAAATATTTGGCACATATACCATTTCTCATATAGGAAATATATGGTGCATATTGCATCTCTAAACACATTGTAGCTAAAGCAGATAAAATTAAACCATGATTTTAACTTCCCCAAAAAACAATTCTCACTTATTATACTCGAACGTGGGCGGCATGGGCGAATCGAAGCTCTCCAACACCTCCGTCTTGAATCCCCTTCCCTCCTTCGATTCCTCCTTCTTCCCACCGAACCACGACGACGACGTATCCTCGGACTTATTTGGAACCTGAAACCCAGCCCCACCACCACCAGCCATATTTGGAATCGAATCCTCAATCACAAGAGGCATATCCTGCTGGGCACTCGCGAACTTCTGAAGCATAATCCCAGCGCCCTCGATTGCGGCGAGAAGTACGCCGCCCACAAGGGCGGAGCGAGAGACGGCGCGTAGACCCTGCCTCATCTGGAGGAGGCCACCGGTGGCGGCGCCGGCCATGATCGAGTTCCAAGGGTCCTCCTTCTGCCTGGCGTAGACAAAAGAGCAGTCGAAGACCGAGAAGAGGCCGCCCCAGACGGCGAAGCTTCCCCCGACGCGCGGGGCGTTCATGCGTACGGCTTGGGAGCCGCCGCTGAGGCGGTGGGATTGTGGGGAGTTGTAGACGCCTTTGATGAAGTGGAAGGCGGAGCCGCCCACCGCGCCCATGGCGAACGCGCCGCCTATGTCGTCTAGGATGCGGTCCGGGCAGGGTTCTCTGGACTTTTCGGGGGTTCCCATTTTAGAGAGAGAGAGAGAGAGAGGGCTTTGAGGTTTTTGATGGGTTTTGGGGGGTGAGCGTGGAGAAGGGGAAACCCGGTGAGATTACGAGAAAGGGCTGGAGAAGTGGACGTGAGGAACTAATAAGAGATGGGGTTTAAGGGATAATAGGGTACCGGAAAGGTTTTTCCGAAAACGTATTGGAAAGATGAATAAACAATTCAGATTTTAAAAATTATAAATTTGAGCCGTTCATTTTTATTTTTTGAACGTCATGTAAAGACTTTTCATATATTCTAACATTTTTTATGTGGTTTATGAACGTTGGGGTATCCCGGTTTAGAAATAGTGGTATTTTGGTTATTGAGATTATCTTCTTTACGGATGTGGCGCAGATCACGCCACTCATTGTGGGCCCTACCATGTGATCATTGCAATAATTTGAACTGTTAATCTTGTAGAATCCGCAAAATAATATATCCAGACAAAAAATTAGTTTGATCGGGTATCGATAAATATATCAAAAGTTAAATTTTGGTTCAAAAAATAAACGATCATGGACATTTTAACTTAAAAACTACCAACATAATACAGACCTGTTTTTTAAAACTAAAATTCAACTGTTTTTTTTAAGCCATTGCAATATACTCTCACGTAAACCACAAAAACCAGTGACCCAAACTATGGGATTTTTGCGCCGCCACATCCGTAAAGAAGACAAATTCTTGGTCATTAAAGAACCAATGCCACCCTCCTCTTCTCTCAGTACCCACCGAAAAATATTAAGTAGGCGCGTGGGGTTCACGTTGGCCCCACAGAAATAATCTTTTGAACTGCCTCAGAGGTAATCCAAACCGTCTATTTTCTACAACGGATAATCTAAATATATAAAGGGGAGCACCAATTTGGTGTAGCTCAATTTTGAAGCATGTCACAAAAGTTATTTCCTTTTTTGCCCCTGAAAAAAAATGGTTTCCAAACTGTTTGAATAGAAACTTAGATGTCCAACGCCAACGTGGGTTAGTTAAGATAGTTCCATGAATGCATCTCTCATCCACTCAAGAAAACCGTTCCTCTTACTTCGTTCTTTTGGCAGTCAACTTCTTCCTCTGCCTTTCTTCCGTTCCCCCTCTCCTTTGCCATCCAAATCAATGCAGAGAGAAATCATGGCGTCCTAATGCATGCCTGAAAAATTGTCGATAGTTGCTCTTGCAAATCTGTTGCTTTTCTCCATTCTTCTCCCCAGATTCTGAAACTCCTTGGTTACAGAAACAAACAAAAAAAAAACTTAAGATGCGCTCTTTCAAAGTCCACTCTTTCCGTTCCATTCATGCAAAAGCGACCCTGTGAATTGATGTACGTTTTAGGCTTCCACGGTTAGTTCTTGATCCAAATCTAATGTCTAATTTTATTGGTTGGATTGTGTTCGTGGGTAACCACATTTCGTATCACTATTGGACATTCAATCCATTTTACAATCTTCTTTTTCCGTAATGTCTTATATATTTACTACGTAATTTGCACAATATTTTTAAGACTTTGTACATTTTTCGATGTTGGATTGGTATTATTGGATTAGTCCAGTGGAAAATTAAGATTTTGCTTCCATTTTGAGTTTCCTTTCATGGAATTACTGAATATAATTTGACTCCAATATCAAATCTCTCTCCTTTCTTTACTGACTCAAACAAAAAATCAAATAAGTAATGACTCAAAAGGGACCAAGAAAAAAAAACGTAGTGTGACCAAAAAAAAAAAAGAGATTAATTTAGAATAGGATAGTTGTTAGATGAAATTGCTAGATTTTTCGTCTTTTTATGATCAACAGGTTATGCATACTAGATGTTTGATTTATGATCAAATGTTTGGAGGATTTCTTCGGTCAATTTGGGCCAAATGTTTTGGTTCTGTTTTACTTGTTAGCACCTTTTGGTTTAAGACAGCTTCTTTGTACCTTTTGGCCCTCCCATAACTCTTCAAACCCCCAATGCTAATTTCCTAGAATTTTAATTCTTTTAAAAGAATAATCACTCCCGATTTTTCTATGAGAAGGCCACGTGGACACCAAATTCCCCACTTCTTATTTCACCCTTTGTTCCCAATACACGACGTGTAAGGTGACAAAAACAAAAATCCCCAAAAAAAGCTAAACCCACTTCTCCCACTCAGGCACTCTTCTAACCTGTATAAACAGATAAACCCACAAAAAAAAAAACCACACCCACGTCTCCCACAAAAAAAAGAAACTCCCATGCTGCCATGCACGTATTATTCCTCCAACGATCTGACCACTTCTCCCACTTTGGCACTCTTCTCACCTGTATAAAGTATAAACCCATAAAGAAAAAAACCGCACCCACGTACTCACAATACATTGCTTAAATATCTAAAAGATACCTTATTTTTATATAAAAAATAATAATACAATGCCATCCATCAAATGATAAGCTGGAGACCTTTGTGTATACTTTTTTACCAAAGTTCGACTTGCACACGCAATGCGTGTGCCCCGGCCTCTAGTATAGATTATTCTCTCATAAAATCAAGCTAATCGAATATCGGCAAGTTCCCCATATATATTGAAAACCAAGAGCAGTTGAATTTTCTGACCGTCTCTTATTTTCAAGACAAATGGAAAACTCATCGACATCAATTCAACTTGATTCTCTCAATACGTGATTTATGAGAAAATTTCGGGTGCAAATAGGGTATGGGTGACATGGTGCCCCTTTGACGCATCCGAGCCGTCCAAAAATGCATCAGACGGCTCGGATTGAAATACACTTTTTCTTTTCTTTTTTAATTTTTTTAAAATCCGGACGGCACTTTCAATCCGGACCATCCATTGCATTGTTGGACGGCCCGGATGTACCGAGAGGTTTTCTTATGATTTATACATTATTGTTTAAAAAATAAGACGATTTGGATGTTTAAAGCGGGTCCCAAGTGAGCCCCATGAGTCTAATTAATCATTTTTTGGTGTGGGTGTGTATAGAATTTTCTCCAATGTCGGTTAGTTAGAAAGGTAACCATACGATTGAGTGATTCTTTTGGGTTCATTCCACTCTACGCGGCAATTTTACATGAGCGGAGTTTATGAACGTAATTTTCATACAAAATAATGAGTGATTCTTTTGGGTTCATTCCACTCTACGCGGCTACGCCGTGGTTCTGAAGATGATATGATTCACGTAATAACATCAGAAGTAACTCTAAAGATTTGTGTACACAAGCGTGTGTAGGTCATATGCACGGACGGTGCATCTCAACCGTTCACGCATTAAATCAATGGTTTCGTCCATGCCAATCGCCGCGTTCAAAAGTAATATGAAATATAAATCGATCCAATTAGTAGAATTATATCCCTCTCCATTCCTCAAAATGAAACATCAACCATAAACTTAATACATTCATTTTCCATTTCTTATATCAGTTAGAAAACCTCGTACAAGTTTGGATCCTTTCAACACCACATGATCAACGTACCATATCCATTCAAATTTGGACCTAAATCTCAAGGCTTTGAGAGAATCACGGTAGACAACAAAGAAAAAATTGAAGTCAAGAGGAAGGTGGGAGCATGGGCCTTAAGAGCACCCGATCTCTTTCTTGTTGCGCCGCCCCCGGTTCCGTTGTCCGTGGCTACTACTGCGAAGGCCCCTGCTCCACGTTTATTTCTTTTGCCATTTTTGCCCTTACTTTTTTGAACGGAATGTTTGCCCTTACTTTGAACTCCATGTTTGCCCTTACTTTGTTTGCCACCTTTGGAATTGGTCGGACTACTTTTGGCTTTTCCACCACCACCTCCTCCTCCTGTGGTTTTACTTCCCCCTCCCGTGACTCCGCCTCCTCCTGCGCTTCCCACATTACCTCCACCTCCTCTGCTACCTCCTCCGCCTCCTCCACTGCTTCCGCCTCCTCCTCTGACCCTTCCTGCACTTCCGCTTCCACCAAACCAACCTCCACCAAATCCTCTTCCACCAAATCCGCCTCCGCCTCTGAATCCGCCTTTGAGAAACCTAAAGTGGTCTCGCAGCGGAAATTCAGGAGATGAATCTTGGCCAACTTTCGAGCCTTCTTCTAAGGCTTCACTTACAGGATCCCTAGAGAGGGTTTCTTCCCTGAGCAAGCTTTCATCGGCAAAGGCTGCCAATGTTTGAGAGGCAAATACTATGATGAACAAGAGAACTTTTTCAAATTTGAATCCCATTGTCTTGGGGATCCTTTGTGGTGTGTACATTGCTTGAACATTTTGAGAGTTATATGGAGCGGATATGATTTTGTAATCCCCACCCCCGAATACCCGTACCCGGCCCTTACCCTCCCCTTACCCAATTATACATACTACATATACTATATTATATATGTACATATAAATAAGAACATACGCATAAATCTTGAGTATAGTTATAGTATATGTAAACAATTATCTCTTTAATTAACAAATCTTATCGATTACTATCTATCATAATAGACTACTTAATATTCAAAGAAGATCAATTGAGATTATATTTCTAAATATAAATATTAATTTATTTTCAATCTTGAATTGTTTATTTTTTTGTTTGGATATGGGTATATTCGGGGAAACCCGATCCCCATCGGAAGGTGGGTTTGGTTTTTTATCTAATATCCCCAATGGGGATGGAGGCGGGGATGGCGAAAGACCCTCCAATCGGGAATTGGATATGGAATAGGGTCCCCCGATCCATACCCTACCCGTTGCCATCCCTAAATTCACATGGTCGCTTTTGCATGAATGGAACGGAAAGAGTGGACTTTGAAAGAGCACATCTTAAGTTTTTTTGTTTGTTTCTGTAACCAAGGAGTTTCAGACTCTGGGGAGAAGAATGGAGAAAAGCAACAGATTTGCAAGAGCAACTATCGACAATTCTTCAGGCATGCATTGGGACGCCATGATTTCTCTCTGCATTGATTTGGATGGTAAAGGAGAGGGGGAACAGAAGAAAGACAGAGGAAGAAGTTGGCTGCCAAAAGAACGAAGTAAAAGGAACGGTTTTCTTGAGTGGATGAGAGATGCATTCATGGAACTATCTTAACTGACCCACGTTGGCGTTGGACATCTCAGTTTCTATTCAAGCAGTTTGGAAACCATTTTTTTTCAGGGGCAAAAAAGGAAATAACTTTTGTGACAGGCTTCAAAATTGGGTTACACCAAACTGGTGCTCCCCCTTTATATATTAGAAAAGTAGGGTTCCAATTTCAAAAAATCCTAATTCAAAATCCCCTAATCTAAAAACCCCCTAAGCTAGATGTAATTGATATATTTTCCTTTTGATTTTGGGGTTAAGTCTTCATATATAAATACCATAGTTGTTGAAAACCTACGATACACGATACGTATCACACCTTGTATCTTTTTTGTATAAAAATTCTACAATACGATCGTGTATCCTACTATTTATATGCGTATCTTGATTTGGTACGTATCCTACGATTACTTATAGGAAAAAAGTCGGACCTTATTTGAAGAAGCGAAATTCCAAACGTATTAATCTAAGCCATTTAATCTAATTATGACGATATTCAAACACATTGACAGAAATTCAACCTCAACGTAGGGCTTGAATAGATGATAGAACCATAATTCGGTTGTGTTTTGCCTAAATCATAAAAGGGCTCTTCTTTTCTTTCCATAGCTAAAGCAGCACAACGCCTTAATGTGATAGACCCCAATTTAGAGACTTGAAATTTTGCATAATAAAACCTTTTTTTTTTTTGTAAATGTAAGTATAGTTTGTTGATGTCATTAGGTAGAACTACTTTTTAATTCTATATTAATTATGATTATTGTTGTTGAAGAATTAGCTCGATTTAGTATTTTGGCACAAGAAAAATAAAGTTCAAATATTATTAAAGTCCAAATAAACTAGATTTAGTATTTTGATGAAGTTTAAAGATGAAAGATATTATTGAAGTAGATATAAATATCTAGTTTCTAGAAGCTCTATAATATCTATCTTCTAGAAATTCTACAATATCCTTGTGAAATATGTAGATTTTTTTTGTGAGAATTAGTCACATGTAATTCTAGAATCTACTTCAAAAATTATCTTATATGAAAATATCTTTGGACTAGACCCTTCCATGAAGTAGTATAAATAGGATGGATACAAGTTATTTTGTACCAAGCCAAAAAAAGTGTTTTGAGTTTAAGTGTAATACAAATACCCTCCTTTCCCACTCTTGCCTTAATTATTTTTCCCTCCCCTCAAATCTTGTCTGACTAAACATTAGAAACTCCTACTCTTTCATCAAACGTATCTTAAGATACGGGATCCCGATACGATTTTTACATACATTTCAAATGAAGTATGTTTTATGCTGATTTTGTTGGGATTATTGTACAACTAAGTCCTTCTGATTCTAATTTGTACGTTCCCTATTTTAATACAGGGGAGGGAACCCCTGGTCGAGACGACGCCCGCTGGAATGAGTTCTTGTTCCGACTCCAGTGACCAGCGACGACTCCTCTTCCTCCTCTCACTCGAAGGACTATGTAATCAAGTTCCCCCCACTCGCTACTTGGCCGAAGGAGAAACAAGACTCCTCTTCTCACTCGGACGATTACGTCATTGATTTCCTGCCACACACTGCTCACCCGGAGGAGAAAAAAGAGATCTTAGTTTTGAAGAAGGGTTTCTACCATCTCACCCCAGTAAATGTCCCTCCCACCCTTATGAAAAACAAGGTTGTTTTGCTTGAATGGGTTAAACTGGACGAGGTAATCCTGCAATACCCGAGTGAAGGCTCTGTTCGGGGTTATTTGGAGAAAACAGAGGACAAAAGGTCATGTCATCCAAAAATGGATCAGAAGATTTCTCTGCAAACCTCTAAACCTCTGTGGGAAGAAGCCTTATCCACAGTAGGGTGGAAAAGGGAGAGATGGAGATAGGAAGAAACAAATATTCTTTTTGGTTAAGAGGGTTTGAGGACGACTCATCTAGTGGGGGTGGAGAAGGTAAAGATGGAGATAGGGTGCGATCAAGAATTTGCAACGGTCTCCTATGTGAATTCCAAAATTGAAGAGCTGAGAGATTGGGTGAACAAGCTCAAGGAGATGTAACTGAAATTTCAATGCCGATTGAACCAGAAAAAACTGATTTGTCTTAAAAGTTATTACGGAGAAACCAATCTGTGTTTGATCAGTCGTTTTACTTATTTACGTTTCTACTGCCTAAAGGCGGCTTTGCGATTACTATTGCAGTTTTTTTTAACAGCAGATTACTTTTGTAGTTGCTTCTCACTGTTTATTCAATCCAGTAAGATCTGGCCGCTAGTAGAGCAATTTTCGTTTTAATGAGAATGCTAGAGTTGTTATTTAGTTGATTTTTCCAAACAATATGGTCAATGAAGAAGCATACTGTATAATTTTCCAGATAGAAATTTAGGAGCAATACAGCCTGCATTTTAGGGGCAGTGATGGTTCGCATTTTTTGTGTGTGGAAAATGTTTTATGTTCAACTCCCTATTTTCCACCATTTTTTAAAAAGGAGACTGAGTGGCTGTAAATAAGTTTTCAGAATTTAAGGAGAATCATATCGGGTTTGTAGAATAAGCATTTGCTGTTTAAGCAGTGAAATAAAAGGTTTGAAGTTGTCTATCTGCAGTTTGCACGCATTACTATGAAAAACGTAAAATCTAATAGTTGGCAAGCAATGTTGGAAATCGAACAAATCTCGGTGATTATAATGTGGCAGTTCCTCTATCTTTTTCAATCGTGTTTACCAGAATAAAACAGTAGAAATAGCATTGCAAAAGTACTTGCCAAAAGGAAGATAGGTCCTTTGGAGACAAGAACAAGTGCAATGGATGGACTCGTTCATGCATTAGAAACAACAACCTCTAGAACAAAATGGGATTACTATTCTTTCTGAAGATTGGATCAAGCATGCAGTGGCAACTCCCAATCTGATAATAGTAACGAAAAGCTTAACAGATTAGCTCAGTCACTGTATCAAGGAAAAAAAGCTACTAGAAGTAACTTAACCCACAGTTTAAGATGGCCAAAACACTCAGAGATGGGATGATTATCCCGAAAAACAGACCTTGAGAATCTCAAATATATGCACAAAGAAGATGGATTTCTGGTTAAGAGATGATGTATCTAAATCAGAGCATCAGAATTCCTTCTCAACATTCATGTGTAGTAGTAACTGCTACATCACTGAATCTTTAGTGTTTGAATGAATGATCATGTGTTCCTCTTTACAAAAAGGAGCTCGAATCTGATATACTCTCATTATTTACACCATAACGACTTACAACAAAGGACCAAACCCATGTTAGCTATATCCACCTAGTCAAGTATCAGGGACGGGTTAAACTCAGTGGGTACTCATCATATCATATCCAACAGAATGGTGTCAATTCCAGGGACGGATCGTTCCTCAAGCCTGCACAGGGTAAAACACATGTTGACAAATGAGGACACATATGTTCAACTCTGAGTTCTTTCAATTGCAGCTGTCATTGTGGCTGAATTCTCTTCAAGAATCTGCCTCTTTTCTACACTGTCGAAAGCCTCAATAATATCTCCCACCGCCCAATCATCGAAGTCCTCCGTTGCAATTCCACACTCCAGTCCAGCATTTACCTGTCCAGAGGAAAACTCTTGTAACGAGAGAAATAAATAAAATGCTGAATATTAAAATATTAAAACAAAAGTCTGAACCAGGGACAACAGAACTAGGGAAAAATGCATTTGTGCCTCTTGTTGAGGCTGCTTATCTATCTTACATGGACTTGGGTATCAGTGTCCAGTGAGTCAAAGTGTCTGATCTAGTTTCCATCTCAAAGACATGGAAACGCAAAATATCTTATTTCGGAGCAATTTTTTTTCTTTTTGTATAAACGGTGTTTTCTGCGTCTTGGGGCATTTTATGCAAAACGCAGAAAGGTTCTATGCATAATTGGCATGATATTCAGGAACCAAAATGTGCTTGCCAGGTGACTGTTCAATTAAAAATGTTGAACACGGATCCTATGCCTTATCCCAGTGTCGGACACGGGTACTTTATAGAGTAAGCCTTTACTTGTAAGATAGTTATTATTATTAATTGTGGTTTCCAAATAAAGGTAAACGACTCACAAATTAGCCGTGGCAGACATGGAAGCATTTTCATTTCTAATGAAGTTGAATACAATAAAAACGTGATCATAGTTAGGTACAAGAAAAAAAGGACATTGCCATATATTCAGGTGACCAAGATACAAACAAGAAAAATGACTAGTTATTATGCCTCGTACTGTAATTTCTTCTCCTGAACATTGGCACAACCTCATAAAAATGACATGGCCATGTACTGCCTTCGAAACCACCATCATGGCAGTCTCAGATCAAGATTCCGTTATCCTAGAAAAGCAAAAGCCAATTTACAACCTCATATAACTGACTATGTCTACATCCCAATGCACTATGAAGTCAACACAACAATAATACCATACTTGGCAGTAATGGCACATAATCTACACCCATGAAGCACCAGAACAAATTTCTGATCCCTTTTCCAAACTGTCCTTTTAATGCTTCTTGACTGATTAATGAATGTCGTTCCATGATGAACTAGATCAGACATATGGGAACTCTTTGGGAAAAAACTATTTGGCTAGACACTGAGCTATGCACTCAATTCAAGTATCCCTTTTGCAGATGAGAGGCCAATCGAGCTTAGCTCAGGATAAATGAAACTAACAAGCAGCAATGGGGTTCAATTTCCCTCAGACAAATTCTTTAAGTAGGAATATTGAAAATAAAAAGTCAGACATAGCTTTATCTCGATTCCAGCATTCAAACTTCCGGTCATTTCCATACCAATTAAAAGAGCTTCAGGATGTAAACGTACATGTACCTACAACTTGTATTCCCTACTGTGACCAAATTTCTGCACCGTTACTCCATAATCAAAGGCACAACCTTGCCAAACAAGTAAACCATTTAGTAGTCTAAGGTTACAAAGGGGTTCGGCATAGGAATTTCATGAATAGGGCTTCCTCAAAAATTTCCCATTCTAACAAGATTTAGTGCTTTGTCAAAAAAAAAAAAAAAACAAGATTTAGTGCCATAAGATACATAGCAAACTAGGAATTCTTTTTAGAAGGTCATTTATCTCAGCAAGCAGAAAAAGGCAAGGGCAGGTGGGGGAAGGGATAATCGTTGGATAATGCTTCTATGTTAATTTTAACCTTAAAAAATCCTTAACGCCGCAGTCCAAACACTAAAGATAATTCATTGAAAATCCATCACAGCACATTCTGAAAATTTGTGTAGTACGATATTCCATGTGCTATAATCATAGAGGCTCCAAATGTACATGTGAACTAAGTTGACATGCTGCACTTTTGCATGATATGTGAAGCCATTGTCATAAGCAAACAAGAGAGTCCAAAAGATCAAAAACCAGATAACTAGGATGAAAACAAGTTAAAAACATTCTGCATGAGGGCAAAGGCCAAATATGTATACTATGTGGCGAAAGTACTTAAAAGTTGTAGAGGTGCGGAAATAGAGAGCAATATTGTAACAGAAAAAGCTAGATATACGTACCTCTTTAACCATCTCCTTAACCCGTCTTAAAGAATTGAGGACACCAACATATACTGTCTTTCCATATCTCAAAACCAGAATGCCACTATCTTTCACAACTTTCCCTTCTCTTACCATGCAGCCAGCAGCACTACCACTACCACTGGTAAATATGGCCCAGACTTCTAATGCATCAATTGTTACTTGTTCCTAACAAGAGAAAGCAGTAGCTTTCAGCTTCAAACATACAGTTACTACAAACAAATGCAAAAATTAGGAGGAGAAAAATGTTTAACTAGATAACCTCATATCTAAGAGTGCACAATCAATCGATTTATTGAATCGAAGACCCTCTAAATGGTCATATTTCAGTGAAGGGAGTTCTCAGATAGTATCCGTGACGTACCTTTACCTTTGCGTACCAGATCTTCACATTTTTCTATGGAAACCTAGGAATGAGTGAAACTACCAGTGGCCAACATGAGTAAACATGAAAAATGCATGCATTTCTTCATTGACATATATCAATCACCCAAAGTCAAGATAGGAATGCAATCTCCAAAATATCTTTGGAGTGTCCACCTTTTGGTGGAAGGCTGTCGGCTGCCCTACGTACTGGCTCTCCAGTCCTGTGAGCTACGTTTTGTATTTTTTACGGCAGTCCTGTGAGCTACGTAATTAACGATCTGAAAGTTTCAACATTTAGATCATTAACCCTAACATGATGGAGGTATGTTAAATCTTAGTCGTATGACTCATGTTCGTGCCCTCTAGTTAGAGTAAGATTTGATGCCATAAAAGACACCTTCACAAAATGTGTACCAGGACATGAAGAAGCATACATATTGTCCGCAATAACCTATTCCCGCAATGATGTTTCAAATTAAATGAGAAGAAAATCGAACAAGAAATGTCAATGGTAGACCTCAACAAGCTCCAGAAGTCCCTCCATAGCATTTCGCACATCATCTATAAGGTCATAGATAACTTTATATTGACGAATCTCTATGCCTTTGCTGTCCACATAGGTCTTAGCCAGACCAGGTGCTTTGACATTTAATCCCATAATAATGGCTTTACTGACAACCGCAAGGTTAACATTACTGCTGCTGACATCCCTAGTTGATTGCAAAAGGAACTTCAAAGTGACAGTATCTTGAGGTAGCACCCGCAGGGCTTGTCTTATAGCCTCTATCGATCCCTGGTCATGATCAAGGAAATTTCAACTCAATTGCAGAAACAAAACCCAATCACAAAGAACTAATTATATAATCCCAAGGCATTCTAACGTAACACATGAAATGCTCACCAGCAAGTGTGATCATGAGTTTAATAGGATATTCTTTCAAGAACTAGAGGCTATAAGTAATTTGAAAGCATCTAACATTTAAAACATAAGTTTGAAAGACGATTTACTTCAGCCTTTCTATTTTCAGACATTTTATGCAAGTACAAGAGGGAATGAACAGCTTCAGTATGAGAGTACCCATGAATTTTATGGGCTAATAGGGTGGATATGTTGTTGCATGAGTAGTATGCAGTTCTTGGGGATTTTTTAAAGAATGGGTATTATCAATTGGATCGTTCCAGAGAGAACAGACAGCCATAACTTGTTCAATGTTATTTCAAACTCTATATTAGGTAGCCTACAACAGGAATGCAGACACGAACATCACTTGCCATACAAAGAAGAAAGAAAGAACAACAGAAAGAGATGTATACCTCAACACCAACCTTCATTACTATTCAGCTGCTGCATGTCTAATCCAGACAATTTTCCCTTTGAAACAGCATAAGCTAATGAAGAAAGTGTAACCTTTCCATACCCAGCCTGGGATGCTATATGATCATTTTGCAATGACTCTGCACATGCCTCTACTTTTTCACGTGCAACATCGAGTGAGCTAACAACCTCGAATTCATCACCAGCAATGACCTATAACAGTTTGTAGCTGATATTTTCCATAAGTAAAACTTCAAAGCAGGAGCAATAAGCCAATAACATGTAAAAGAAAAAAAGTAAATCTTCCTTTTTTTCACCAGTACACGGGAAAAATAGTCAGATAATAGATTCAGAATCTTTCATTTTAAGAGATTCGAATTCACCTCATAAAGGTTTGCAACCTTACACTCTTCACCTTCTCATCGCCTTTGTAGGATTTCTACAGCATCTCCCATGCCTCCTTAGGCATAGTTGCACTTGAGATCTTTTCAAAGACAACTTCATCTACACCTTGGTAGAGAAAGAATAAGACCTTCTTGTCCTTCCTTTTGTTTTCTCTCAAACTGTCCTTCTGGAATTGAGTAAGTGCTGCTGCTGCAGCTTCATCCACTGGTAGTGCATATCCAAGCTCAACAATCTCAGATAGCTCCTGAAAACCGAACAACGCCTTTATCTGCTTACAAGCAATCTAAGAAAGAGAACTTAGACAAACAAGAACACTGGATAATTCCAGCTCTGATACCAGGTGCAGGAAATTAAAATTGAAGTCATTAATTTCCCAAAACCAGGATAAAAAAAAAACAGCCAGAAAACAGTGGAAGAAAGAAAGAAATTTTATTGATTTCAGAATATATAAAAACAGCAAGTATTACACCTATATATAGATGAATACAGACTCCAATAAATACTCCAACAAACTCTTAACTTTTGCCTAAAGAAAATACCCATAGAACCTATTATTGTGGCACTACTTTGACCAATGAAACAAACTAGATAACAAGTACCAAAAAAATCTGTAAACAAATTTACAGACTTATTCAACTAGCATGATTCAGCAAAAATAAATAAACACTGAGTTTGAGTTTAAAGTTCAATTCCAACAACTACATGATTGGGACTGCATAACTAGAACATAATTAAAGATTACATGAGTGGTTCGTTCTTCTACAAGTACATTGCTGGCAAAGAAGTTGAGCTTTCTTCAAAAGCTGTTGTGATTAGTGTAGAAACGTAATTCAGTCGGTCAGTACTGAAAATAGTTTCAACAGCCCCTGTGGCAAGATCACAGGATAACCATCCTTTGTCGTCGCCCATTGGCCTCAACACAAGTTTTCCATTGCAAATGCACAGGAAATCGATGAAGTACGTAAACTCAAACTCAAATGGATCCAAAAGGATTCGGTGTGTTACAATCCATTGATGACGACGATGTTGGTCATTCTCTTTCAGCATCCATATCTCTAAATCTAAGTTCCTCATGTCAGTTTCCTTACCATTGACCATGCAAAAACTTCCCATTAACCGGGCCAACCGCACATGAAGATAATCATCTAACGTACCAGAAGGCGGGTCTATGATTACAAATTCCTCAGTCTCAACATCGAAGGCAACAATGGTGAATGTACCTTCATATCTCGGAAGACCTATCCAATATATTCGACCATCTACACCCACTGGATTTGTCAATACCGGGTATGGGATATTGCCCGTAACAATTCTCCATGAGCGAGAGCCCAATGCAATCACTCCACACTTGCATTCTTGTTCATCCAAGGGACCTATGGATCCAACAACTTTATATTCCTTGGTTGAGGGACTATACCCAAAACCAACTCCTAGATTCCCAAAAAATGCAAGTGGGGGATGGGGAGGGAGAGTGACAAAGTCTCTCGTCTTTGGATTGCAAATATGGACTTCGCATTCATTCGAAAGACAAACCAACCCATTGACCGAAGGTGACACATGAAGATCAAATGTATCCATGTCCGGTTTTGTAAGCAAAGTTTTGACCCCACCTCCTAATTCTAAGCAAGATAAATGGAGATGATCAATCCTTTTTATTTGTTTTTTGATTCCCTTCCAATGACGACCTCTTCTACTTACATGGAAAATGAGAATTCCCATAGAAGGGTCCCTTGTATGAGCATTCTCCCAGTGTAGATTTGTGAAACCGGGTTCGTTGATCATGGCATGCCAAGCCTTGCACACGCACTTCAATCTCAGAATAAACTTGAACGGAAGAAGAAAAAATATATGGAAGATTATGTCACGAGGCAGGCATAGGATTTGGCTCTTTTCTCCCTCTTGGTTTTCCATCTTCTGGTTCTTCTCTTCCCCACCATCACTTCTGGTATTGTTTTTCCTCCTTCCAAGTGCTCTGTTGGTCAACCCTAGCCCTAGGCACCTACTTATGGATTTCATTTTTAAATGTGATCTCTATTTACCTTTACCCAAATCAATCTGTTATATATATATATAGTCCATTGCAAAGGACTGAGAATTATTTTGGTGCCTGAGTACCACTTATGTTGAGTAAATTTACCCTCCAAAATTATGACCGAACAACTCCAAAAATACAGATAGACGGCCCAGGTGAGCCGACGGGCACCCGGTGGCAGTGACACCCGGTGCCCGCTCGACATGCAAAAAATTTCCATTGCAAAAGGGTGTTTTAGCCAAGGAAAGTCAATCAATTGGAGTATTTTAATTTCCTCATACCCAAATGGAAACCTGGAGTTAATTGAAGAATTAAAAAGAACCGTTAATTGAGCATGGAAATCCGTAATTCAAGAATAAAAAGGAAACGTGTATTACTGATTAGCCAAAGAAGGAAACCCGTATTGTGTATATTCAAAACTATATATTCCATTCCTATACCCATAAAAACGTGTGTGTATATATTTATTTCATATTCACCTAATAATTCCTGTCGACAGAAAGGTTAAGATTATTTTCCAACCTAACAAAGTTTAAAAATAATAATAATAACAATTAATAATAATTGGCAGATTACAATGGAAAGTCCATATATTACTGAAGGAAAGAATGATTCCAACAAATAGGAAAGAATGATCAGCTCTAGAAATACAAGTGGATTTGTTTGTATCTCTCGACAAAGTATCGATCGAGCTTCTAAAATAGAACGAGGGCCGGCCGGCCGGCCGGCCGGCTCTAATAAAATCTTCCTATTGAAGTGAATTAATTATCTTGCAACCGTTGCATCTGAGAAGCCAAAGTATTTCTGTTTGAATTCAAATGGAAAAAGGCTCAAGTCATTAGCGTGTCTCTTTTGTGAGAGATTACCTTTTGATTTACCAAAAGCAGAAGATCTCCAATTATATCAAGTCCAATTTTAATTTAGCAGCTACTTTTTTCAAGATGGTCATGTAATATTTTAGCCAAATATATTCTTTATACAATATCCTTTCATTCGCGATCAATGCCAGATTGTCCATTTGACCTCTATGAATTAAATGTGGACCTCTACAATACGACAATGTAAATGTCTTAGAAAATATTATTTATTGCCATTTTATAATGGAAATGATTCATTAAAAAATTATTATTTTTGCATTTTATAGAAGGCAACTGATCAAATGTGCATAGCACGGGTTCATTGCAAGGTTTTGTATAAGAATTCCATGTTCAATGCAAGGCAAAATTTTGAGTTTTGTTTGTTACTTGCAGAGAACGTTCAATTCTATAAAGGAAAACAAAAAAAGTTGCAACAAGGAAATATGATAAATGAGTGCCTCCTTCTTGAATATCGACCCAAGATCTTATTCTCGAAGCAGCCCATACATATGTTGTGCTATAACCCACGCTACCCAACCCAAGATATTGTCAAAGTGGTCTTGCATTGGGATTTAGGGGTTTGCTCCCACCTAAAGTCATAGGTTCGAATTCCCTTACTAGCAAACTCTTGGGGCCATGGAGGTTATGCCGAGTCGTTAGCTCTAGTGCCAGTGGCAGATCCAGGAATCCAACTCAATGGGGGCACCTTATTAATTATAATTGTGCAATTTTTTTCTAGTAAACGATCTTGCTAAATTAAGACATTTATTATGGACTATAATGTTTATAATGCATACATTTATTAGAAAAAAGAACAAAAAATTAGCACAGAATTAATCCTACATTTTTATATTTGAGATATATATAAGTGTGGAGTCATGATCTAATGAGGGATCCCTCAACTCCCCTTAGTTGCGGACCTCCACTTTTCGGACCAAATTTTGACGATCCGAACCGTTAGATGTGTTTAAAAGGTGTTTTTAAGGTCCAACGCGAGGATTCGTTGAAAAAAAACACTCGGAAGGGGTTGATCGGAGCAGTTTTTGTGAAAAACACTATATGCCATTCTATTCACAAAAACTATATGCCATTCTATAAGTGTGTATGCTAAATATTGCGTTATATTATATAATTATGCGAAATATATAATATGATTTTTATTTTTTTTAGTTTTGAGGGGGGGTCAGCGGGAGCACGTGCCCCCACGTGACCCCCCTTGGATCCGCCCCTGTCTAGGGCCCCCAGAATTAGTTGAGGTACGCGAAAACTAGCTCAGACATCCGGTTATCAAAATAAATAAATAAAATAACCCATGCTGCCCACAGGATTAAGATGTAGACAAATGGGGTTAACAATGGGCAAACTTGGTCCCGTGCACGGGTTACACGCTAGATGATTAGAAACGCTCATTTTTCAAAAATATGTTTTTATAGATCTTTATATAAATTTAGCTTTAATCGAACATCGGCAAGGACTTCCTCAAAATACATAAGGCGAAACTAAATTCCGCTTCGCATTATGAATTTCGATGAGGTTTTTTTGTCCATGGACCCAAACAAAATATTTTACCCCGAATTTAAATAAAAAATTAAAATCATTTTTGGATTTTGAGCCAATTTTTGTTTTTGATGTTTGTCACTACTTAAAAAAACGACAAAACAAAAGAGAGTAATTTTGAAAAAAATTCCGATACATGCACAAATAAGTCCGTTCTTTTAGTGTTTCTTCTGTTTTTTTGTAAAATATTAATTTAGTTTTTATTTCCACTGTCCGACTAACCGAGAAACTAATGTTATTTTATCAAAATGTTAAAAAATCATAGAACACACATTTTGGAAAACATGAATATATTACCGAAGCAAAAATTTAGTCATAAGAAAAATAGGAAAATAAAACTCTAGCAGAAAACTTTATCAAAAGAAAGGAAAATAAAAATAAAAACTTTATTTTCAGTTGTTTGGTAAGTTTAGAGAAACGGGAAAGAGACGCAGGAAATAAAACTCTAGCAGAAAACTAGCCGAGAAATTGACGGAAGAAAAGTTGAAGAAGAAGGCAACCCTTTACACGCACTGACCGTTTTACGGGTCCATTTTGGGATTTTACACAAACGATCCGAGCCGTTCTTTAATTTTAAAATAAATTTTTGAATTATCTGGTAAAATTTTAGCTCAATTGAATATGTGCAAGTACTAGAATCCAAACTTAAATATTTCATTCAGACTTTAGGATCCTAAACATCAAAAGATTTTTGAGACTTTCGGATCAAGCACTTCTACATATCGGATTGAGTTGAAATTTTACAATGTTATACAAAACATTACTTAAAATTTATTGGACGGCCCGGATCATTTGTTCAAGACCCTAAGTGGGACCCAGGGCCGGCCCAATGCCGAGGCCCAGTAGGCCTGGGCCTAGGGCATCCAAGAAATTCAACATTTTAGGGGCACTCCCATAGTTTTTAGGTTTGGGCTTGATTAGAAGTCTTTTTAGGACTAATATACCAAATTTTAAGGCAATTGGTCTCTGGCCCAGATAATCTCTAGAGCCCTCATTTTATAGTGGAAGTTGTCTTCTCACTTCTATAAGTATCCGATGCGGGACAGGACTAAAGGGATAAAAGTTGGGTTAGAATCAAAGACTTCAAGCCAATTTACCCAATTAAGTTATAAAGGTTGTGATTTTAATTTTTTTTTAAAAATTGTTAAGAGTGAAGGGCACATTATTATTAAGTAGGCCTAGGGCACTCCGGACCCTTGGGCCGGCCCTGGCACTGGGACCAGTAAAATAGTTGGCGCACCCCATTGGTGCAAATATTGCCTTGGAGAAGCAACAGCTGGGCTCCATTGTTTTCTTTCATTTTCCTCTTCAACTTCAAGCCAAACAAGATACTTTCATTTTCTCCCAAGTTTCATTTCATTTTCTTTTTACAACCAAACAAGTGCAAATATGTCGTTTGTACTTTAGCTCATCGTTTAAAGATTGTAAGGTCCCAACAGTGCACATCATCAATATTTATGGTCATTGATCAACTCAACAAAACAAAGTAATAGTTTCTTCCTGGATAATGACCATGTAATGTTGACCTATTATCTTGGCATGGTATCAAGTACAAGTAAAGAGACCAATATAAATAGTTACATCTAAGATTCTCATCTATTAACGACATAGCGCCATTAGAACAGCACAACGGAAGACCTAGGGCATTTGATATCGATAGAATCTTTGTACACATATTCATCACAACCTGCTCAGCCCGGTTCATGGAGTTTTGGCCTATTTAGGGCCGGTTCAGTCCGGTTCTTTGGTGTTTTTGCCCGGTTCAAGGTGTTTGGGGTGTTTCAGATCGGTATGGGACGGTTCGAGGCATCTGGAAGTTGTTTTGGTGGGTTTTGGGTAGAGCAGAGGCCAATTGGAATGTAGCATGAAACATTACTCTTGTCATAGTACTCACGATTTTGATAACCGTTTCCTCAGCCTCTTCTGCATCTGCCTCGACCTCTTCTTCTTGGTGCCTATTATTGTTGTTGATTCCTTCCGCCTTTTCCTTGTCCTTATCCTCGTCCACCCATAACCTCTTTCTCGATTGCCACGTCCTTGACCTATGCCTTGTTGAAAAGTCCTCCCTTACTCTCCTTTATACTCATTGAAAGTCATCTTGGATTGATGAGCTTGTTCTAGAGAACTTGAGGATGCCTTCTGTTGATCCTCTGTTCATGAATCTCCAAGGTGGCCATGAGTTCATCCACAGCCATGGTATTGAGATCCTTGGATTCTTCATTTGCAACGATGACATGATCAAACTTCAAGTGAGGGATCAAAGTGCTTTCTCCAAAATACTCAGAAATTGTGCACATCTTTCATTTTTTTCACCGTAGCGCCGAATATGTAATGTCCGAGTAAATACTCAGAAATTGACTCCATTTCAGTCATCTTTAACAATTCAAATTCGCCTCGTAAAAGTTGGAGGTGGACTCGCATTGTTTTCTCAATTCCGCGATGGAACTCTGGAGGATATCCCATGCTTGTTTAGAGGAGGTGATGGATGAGATTTTTTCAAAACTTGATTCATCATTGTCTTGATAAATCAAGTACTACAACACTTGTTTATCTTTTTTACGAGCTTCTTTGAGCTCTACTTTTTCAGCATCAAAATATTTATCTACTTCTTTAGAGGCTGGTTCTGCATAGCCTCACTCTACCATGTCCCACAAATCTTGCGAGCCAATTAAAACTTTCATTTTTTTTTTGAAATGATTAAAACTTTCATTTGAATACTCCAATTTTCATAATTTTCTTTGGTCAAATGATGAAATTGGGGCGTGAAAAAATTACTTTGATTGGCCATTTGATGGTAGGTGGTTTAATTGGGTAGGATTTGAGAGGGTGTTTTTTAGGATTATTTTTTTGGTAGGATCCGCGAAGGCCAATTTAGGTTGCTAACAAAAAAAGAAGGAAGAAGATCCACTGTCCCAAACTCCATGTCCCATTCATCCGAGCCGTCCATCCAAGCAATCAATGGCTCGGATTCCATCTCAAGCCTAAACAAATCTGAGCCATACATGTTCATTTGCGAATCTGAACCGTCGATTTCTCGGATGGACAGCTCGGATGAAGGCTGACAGGGGTAAATATGAAAATCAGAAACTTTATGGGGCTGAATTGATATACCACAGAATTTTGGACTTGCTTGAATAACTTTAAATAGTGAGGAGGTTGACTGGAATTTACCTAACTTGGACCACCAAAGTTCACTTAATCAAAAAACGCAGCAGCTCGTGCGGCTTCACCGCCGGACGGACTAGCTTGTACCAGCGTTTGAAAGTTGAAACACCTTTCACCTCTGTGAGGCGTAAATCAAAAAGCGCAGAGACTTGAAGCAGCTCGTGCGGCTTCACCGGCGGTTGGACTAACTTGATTCCAGTGGCGTTGGAATCATCTCGTCGAGGAGAGTCCGATTCTGGGATCAAAACTTCCATTCAATTTCTAGGCAGCTTCGAATGGCGCCGGAATCGGAATCACCGATCGGATCGATAGCAGCGGCAGCGGATCGTCTGAACAAGACGGTGTTTCTGGTGGTCTCCAAACTCGTCTCGGCAATACGATTCAGATTCCGTAAAAAACAAAATCTGACTTCGAGAGCTTCAAATTTCTGGCAGGAACAGATCGACTTCTTGGCGGAGAACGAAGTTCTGTTCTTCAGAGAGAGTTGCGGATCGGCCCAGGTGGCTCTGATACCACTGGAAGGGAAGACTGAAAAAATTGCTCACACAAGAACCACTGGAGGTGATTCTCAAACTCACAATTTGAGAGGGAAAAACACACTGATTTTTATTGATCAAACTCACAATTACATGGATTGAAAAACACTCTCGAATTTACTCACTCTCTCACTCTTTGCTTCCCGTGATTTACGACACTGATGCACACACGGCTATTTATACTACTGATTTCCAGCTGAAATTGGCGGACCGGTGATTAAGTGCACCTCCATTGTTGATTTGTATTGAAGCACCTATATAGACTACTGATTTCCGTTGTACTGATTTATTCACTAAAATTCTTCTTCCAGGCTTCCTGCACATTTAAAGTTGTGATAGTTCAAAAAATTTCCATGTTTTCCAACTGCAAGAATAGTTATCTACCACAGATCTCATCTCCATCATACAATACCTTGGTCACATTATCATCTATATGATTCGTTACCCTTGCTCTTTACTTTCGTCATCGCGAATTTGAGTAGTTTGAAATACTCCAAGATGTTTTCACGAGCACAAAAGACTCAAAGATGCTTTCACGCTCATGCTCACCCACATACACATTGGTTGGCTTAGTACTAGAGGTTCATTTCTTAATAAACACAATTTTACCGAACAAACATAAGCAAATCTCCCACGGGAAAGATACTTTCACACTCATGTTCCCCCCCCACTTACGCATTGTACCAGATGTCCCACAAACATAGGCAAATCTTGTAGTACTGACTTCCATTTTGCAACATGTTTTAGCTGTGGCAAAGTTGCTGAACTTCCCTTCTACTTTCATTCAATGGGTCAGACCCTCTATTGCATCTTCCTAGAGTGGAAACAGCCAACCTTGGAGCTTCCCCCATCACAACTGATCTCAGGGTTGAAGATTGAAAACCTCTTTTGTTTCAAAGGGTGAATCTATAGAGGAACCGATGTTTATCCTACGTTGCTCGAACTTAGCTTATCAAGTCCCTTCTATTTTCTGTTCAAGTCTATTGATCCAACATCTTTATGTACCAAATCATGTTAGGGCAATTATCTGCACGGCCTCTAGCTATACTCATATCCACCTGCACCCGAGCCCATGTGACAGTGTGAAGATATTCTGTGTTCTAAAAGACAGAGGTGTAGACACTAGACAGGCTCCGAGCCAGCCAAGGCCCAAGTGACCCAAATTCTGGGCCCAAAAAAGGGTCCCCAACATAAATGATCATAAAATATTATTGAGCATAATTGAAGTTGCTTTTGGTTGGTTAGTTAGATGTAGCCCACAGCGAGTGTCCAAGTCCAAATCTTGTCCAGCACTTTTTTAAAAGTGTTTGTTTGTCAAAAGATAATTTAATGTAGGCATTTGGAGAACCTGCTTCAAAGAGGATACTGGGCAACCCCTGAAGCCACCGGAACCAAAGCATTTTGCAATATAGAATGAAATGGTTATGTACGCAAATGTTTCCATTATTATTGTTTAATTGTATAACTATACGGAGCCAAAAAAAAAAAAAATACCTTGGGCCGCCCATGATTACAGAAGTGACAAGCAGTGCCAAGAATAGATTAAGCAGACTGTGCAATGCTCCTGCGGCGCAATCAAATAGGTGGCACCAACAAGAGTGGAATTAATCTCCTGATGCCACTCCTTTTTTTTTTTTAACTAGGATGTCATTTGATCATCCATGACTGTTGCTAGCTGGAAAAAGATGTGATTAAACTTATGACGAGGAACACATTGGCAAAGAAATGTGTTAGAGTTTGTCCCACATTGGTTAACTATAACCTCCAAAGCTAGTATATGAGCCTGGGCACCGTCTCCACTCATTGCCAATTGGTTTTGAGTTGGATGCTTTAAAATGAATTCAACGATTCTATTCAACTTCTCATTTTTTTTTTCCAGTGAATTATCAGCTTAATCTTTTCTGATTTTTGCCCTAAGCCTTGTGCATTCTGAGCAGAAGAAAATATAGCAGGCACAGACAGATAGCTTATTTGTGTTTGTTAATTGACGCCCTCTTTTTTCATATTTGTCCACCGGAAGATACCTTTTTAAATTGTTGCGGCGGTGGTTGCTCGCGATAGCATATCATAGGATTTGGATGTTCATTTTTAACATGAAAAAACTCAGATTTGCTTGCACCTTCTGGTGAGGAAATGAACTGCACCAGACATGTTCATTTTTTTTAACATGAAAAAAACTCATACTTGCTTGCACCTTCTGGGGAGGAACTGAACTGCACCAGATGAATCTGATGCATATAATTGGTCTTCTATGGTTAGTTTGAAAATTGTTTCAAGGTCATGTGACTTGTACTGATTCCTGGTTGATTTGTTTTGGCATTTTCTTCTGAAAGTGAAAGATGTCAACATGTTTTCTTTTACCCACATGCTATTGCACATGGCAAGCTTATACAAGTCCCTTAAAAATGCAAAATGTCTGTATTTGTCATATTACTATTCATATATGTATGTGTACAAGCCACAAGGGGACAACCGGTGGTGCAATGGTAAAGACTAAAGACTCGGCCCAATAACCTTAAGGTCTTGGGTTTGAGTCTGAGTCTGAGCACAACCACTTTGCATATTATTACCAATGGTTAGGCTTGTTCTTAATATTCTCCTTCCCAGACACCATCAATGGATATTAACTGCGTATTCTTCTTCTTCTTCTATATATATATATATGCACGTGTATTTGTTTCGTCCAGCATTGGTATTTGCACTTCAAATTTTACGTTACCATATACTATGTCCAAAATTTTATGTAAGTGTACTTTGTCCAAGAAATTTCCAATATTGCCAACAACTTAAAGATTGCTTTCCAAGCTATCAAATATCTAATTTCCTCTTTCTTTCCGGATTGAGTGGGTTGGCTTGCTGATCATTCCGGGTGCTATGTTGTCTCTGTCCATTCTTCTGTGCTTGAACTCTTTTCGAGTATCTTAGTATAGTTGCGAAAATATTACTACTTTATTTGCAGATCAAAACTACGAAACATCTGGTTGTTTATGAGGCATATATTGGGGTTGATTTCTGTAACAAATGATTTAGTTTAGAACACCATCATAACACCGTATTCATATTTTTTTATCAGTACTCACAAACACTTGCGATTAAAAATATGGTGCAAAGTGCTGATATCCTAGGGCTTTTTTTTTTTTTTTTATCTTCCCCTATTGGCCCTCTAATTGCAAGGTTCATTACACTGCAAAAAGTAACAAAAATACCAACAGCGTAGCCCTAGGAGTCATGTGGTCCCCTTTTTCAAAAGGTCAAGCTCATCATAAATTTGTATTGCTTCTTTGGATTTGAATTCTCAATTGAACTGCCAATTTTCTTAGCAAAATTTCTTGCCCCTGTATTTGAAGAAAATTACAATATACAAGCAATTTCCTCAGAGGACTAAATAAATTTACGAAAACAAAGCCCGCGGATTGGCAAGGCAAATGTCTTAGTTAGTTAGGCCTTGTTTGGTGGCACTTCTGTTTTTTGTTTTTTGTTTTTGTTTTCAGAATTTTCAAAATTTAAAAAAAGAATTTTGTTTGGTGTACCACTTCCACTTTCAAATTCTACTTCTTACTTCCACTATTTATGAAATTTGTGGAAGTTGAAAATCTCAACTTCAACTTTTCTGTTTTTGTTTTCCCACTCTCAGCCACCACCTCTAGCCACCATCACTGCCGGTCACCACCTTTGACCGCCTGTCACCTTCACCGGCGACGTCACCGGTTATCCTCCGACCATCTCCAATTCGACGAGTTGTAAGTCCTTTCTCTCCACCCTCATCTCCGATCCCTCCCTCCCTCCCAATTCCACCATCCTCGGGGTCCTAATCGACCACCACACCCTCCGCCTCCTCCTTCAACGCCCTCGCCGCCTATGACCTCCATTCCCCTCTCCACCCTCGCCTCTTCCTAACCCCTCTCCACAACCAAACAACCTCCACCCCTCCTCCCAATGCAAACGACGTCGCCGTTGACTTCTCCGGCAATGCCTATGTCACCAACTCCGCCAATAACCTCATCTGGAAAATCACCCCCGACAGCACCCCTCCGTCTTCTCCACATCTCCTCTCACATCCCACCCCGTCGAAACCGACAAGATCTACAGCTTCTGCGGCCTACACGGCATCGTTTACAACGGCAAGGGGTACCTCCTCGTGGTCCAATCAAACACGGGTAAAATGTTCAAGGTTAACGAACAAGACGGAACCGCACGGACCGTCTTGTTGATTCGTTACTCTGGTGTTGGTTCTGGGTTGGAAGAAGAAGATGAGGAGGCTTTGAGGGGCTTCAATTGGGTGGTGATAATTCTGTTTTTACTTCTTCTTTTTTTGAAAATAATTTCACACAAACATATTTTTTGTTTTCTCTTCCTTTTATGAAAAATAGAAATTAGAAAACAGAAAACAGGAAGTGTTACCAAACATAGCCGTAGAAGTTTGATTCATTCTAACTAAACTATTCATTATCTTAATTGTTAGCGAATCGGGAATGAAGGCCATCTTTAGTTAAAATAGTTCGAAATTCGGAATATCTATGCTCTTCACTTTCCACCAATGGGGTTAAGAGCACATCTTTAAACCTAATCACAAGATCAATCCAATGTGACCCCATATGGTCCACCATTTGTAATTGTGCCAATCTAAAATTTCAAATGACTCAGAAATTTGAATATTGGTAGTAGTTAATAAACCAGTTTTCCAAAATGAAGGCCACATAACGGATCTGTGGCTTTGAAAAGTTTTGGTACCAAAACAAAAATCTGAATGTTGATGATAGTGATATGTGTCATGATAATGATTAGTAAATGGATTTGGGGCCTGCTGGGTGGCTGTACCCAAAAAACGGACATCGCCTCGAGCCTAAAAATGTGTTCTGATCCGTTCCCTATGTAAAGCTTGATGCATAGAACAAGCTTGTAAAACATTAAGTGCATAGGATATCGATAACTGAGTAAACCAACCACATTTTTGTGAATTTATAAATGTCCAAAAATTATATTGTGGAAAAATATGTTTTGTTCATTGAGTTACCGATATCCGATCGACTTGATTATTTACAAATTTGTTCTATGCATTAAGCTCAACTTAGTGAACCGTTCATATCACCTTTTTTGGCTCAAGACAATGTCTGCCTTTCAATATTCGTATTTTCACCATTTAAAACAACATTCGATCTGCATTGAAATTGTCCAACAGTATGTTAACATCTCAAATTGAGATGCCTTGAGGAAGCAATAGTTTCAGAGATGCACTGAGGCAGCAAAAGGCAGAAACTAACAAACCATTTTCTCCATAGAAATGTAGGTATAGAAGTCCAAAAAAACAGGAGGAGAAAGGTAGCTATGCTAGGTTATTGTCCTGGGCAAACCATGAGATCACCTCCCCGGCCGGCCGCCATTTTCTTTTTGGTATATGAAATGAAATAGATATACAGATACACTTCTTTCATTTACTTTAGTATTGTTTTCAGCACCACATAATTATCTACAAAGGATCTCACCGTACCTACATCAAGACTCCCACAACGTGCTACGAGTGTTAAAGAGTATGTTTAGTCCTATCAAGCTGTATGTTATAGAGACTTGAACCCAATACGGACCTGAACCACTTGGTGGTCCCTCCCCTCCATTTTGAGATGAAGTTCCAGCAAGGTGATCATCTGCAGAAACCCACACATGGTTGTCCACCATCATTTGCCAACACACATATGCATATGCGGTTACGTGGTCCATGCCCTTTCTCCATTATTGAATTCTTATGTAATTACAAACCAAACCTACTGAAAAGTACTCCCTCTGTCCATTTTTAAGGGTGTTATCTCGTAATTCTGACTTATTTTCTCTCACATCAACTTTAACAACTTTTACATCTACTTTCCACTACTTACCATTATCAATATAATAATACCCACTAACTTTTCAAAAAGGAATCTACTTTTAATGATAAAATAGGAAATGTACCCACTAATTTTTCAAAACACACACTTATTAAGGGACAACCCAAAATGAAAAGTTAAATACTATAAAAGGGACAGAGGGAATACCACTTTGTTCCAAGCAGAAGAACTTGGGTTCCGGCTGGGCGGTACCCAATGCGCATCTCGGCCGTCCAAAAGTATTTTTGGACGGTCCAAATTTGAGAGAGAGAGAGAGAGAGAGAGAGGGAGCAATCTGGGCTGTCCAAAATATTTTCGAACAGCCGAAATTAGCGGTCGAGCACCACATGTACTCTACCTATCTGCACCCAAAATTTTCCCTGTTCCAAGAGTTTAGTTTCTTCCCTTCGTCCTTTTTTGTGGGTAGGCCTTACAAAACAAAAAAGGGTATCAGATTGTAAAAAGGATTATTAAAAAAAAAAAGGATTGTAAAAAGAGTTAAAAAGTGAGATCTTTTTGTCTGTCATGAATATTTTCATTTAAATTTGACTATGTACTGTAACGGTTTAATAAAGTGTGTACTAGGTTAATTTAGAATTTAGATATTAAAACAATACACATACGGCACAACAACAACAATGTGTATGCAATCTGCAGTCTAACACAATGACAATCATAGTATATTAATTTTAGTACTTCTAGGTCATGACTTTTGGCATTTTAATATTATACTATTCTAGACACCTTTTTTTCTCCGCCTTTTTAGATATGACAAATGGAGCCGGCATGTTCTCTGTCAAATCCAACTCGTTGGTTTGGCTTAGAATTGGGCAAAAGCGACCCCAAATATGAAATTTATAATTTCTTTCGGGTTTTCTTGACCATTGGTTAACAAGTCTAAATTGCCAAACTCAACCTGAAATCGTTCCTGGGCTCTGCTGGGGTGTGATGCACTCCACTGGTGCTCTGGTGGTGGGTCCCTTCCTATGAGTTGGGTTAAATCTGGCCATCAACCGGTTACCCCGGGCCAGGGCCTCAGGGTGCAGTGAAGTCCCCACAAGAGTACCTTTTTTTTTGGTGTTCAAAAACAAAAAAAAAAACCTGAAACCGCCGGAAAACATGTTGACTTTTTTATCCACGGAAACATATTGACATTACAAAAGTTATAATGTACATTTGTGTATAATGTACGTATATAGTATTAAAACTATTCTTGTACATATACTGCGGTTCAAGTTTGGGTTTGAGTACGATTTTCAGGTTTCAGTGGGTATTGTATGAAATTAAACACGAATCGAAACTCGGTGTTTTTCTTTTAACGGGTCAGATCAATTTGAATATTCATCGGTTCGGACGAGATTTCCATACTAATTGCCAATGAGTATTTACGTAGATCTCAGAAATTGAACTTTGACGGGTAATAATTCTTTTCAAATCCAAAACATCGAAAAATACTTTTGAACAGCAGAAACGTGTTAATGTGCATTTGGGGTATTCGTGATGTACCCATATTATTTTCATTCCGTAGAGACATCAATGCGTGTGGTGTATCTACGACGCACTCTGCTGTCCTTCGAAAATATAAAATTACGCGCTCTCTCCCGTTTCACTCTTTTCTCTCTCCTCCTCCACTCTCTCTCTCTCTCTCCTCCCATCCATGGCGATCTGAGAGAAAGCACAGAACAGAGAGAGGAGAGGGAGAGTTTTTTTTGTCTAATCTTGAGCTGAAATCTGGGCGCATTCTTCTGGGCGCGTTTTCGATAGGGCCAGAAGAGTATGGAGACAATGTCGCCCTTCGAATCGCTCGACGCCTTTATCGTCTCCGCGAGCAGAGCTTTTTGTAGCCCTTTCGGCATTTTTATTCAGATCCAGGTTTGTTTCCTGATGTCTCCCTTTGTAGATAGTTTTGTTGGTTAAAATTGATTCTTGTGACAATGGGAGATTACTCATCCAAAGTAAATTTATTGAGAAATTTAGATGAAAAGGATTCTTTCTTTTAGTTTGAATCAGAAGGGATTGTTTTTGCAAAAGTGGGCCCAAAGCGTCTCGTCTTGGAGGGTTCCTTGTCACAAACCAAAATAAGAAAATGGGTTGGGTTTTGGCTCCTTTGGGCCAAATTGGATAAATTCTCTGTGCGACCAGCGGAATGCAATATATAATTATATATGATGTTTGAGGTTTTGGTTTTTGGAGGAAATTTTTAGTACTTAGGATGAATGATGATTAAGTCCAAATTCCTCACTTGTTGGATCTGAGGAAATCAATCTAAAAGATTTTACATTAGACAATTGTGGCACGGTATTGTTTAGTGAAAAGGAAATTCAAGAACAAGGCTGTGAGAGAACGGATTTGTGGTATGAAGGGGTAGCTGCCTGAATTTTGGCCGTGAAGGAATGACGGTTAATTGGCTCATTCGTAGTACTTGTGCTGATGGTGAACTCTTAAATTTGAGGAAGACTACGTTGAAAGATTCTCGCCAGTTGTAAAATGATTGTAGGTTGAAGCAATTAGATCATACTTCTTAGCTTAAAAGAATAGTACCAGACACATCAGGTTATGTTTGTTTTACGTGTCTAGTTGTAATGGTTCTATTGTTCAGTTCATACATGTCTAGTTCACTCTTGTACGTATGAAGTGAGATATTATCTTATTCTTGGATTTGTGTTTTTGGAAGTACTTTTGGGCATTCTAGCATGGTGTCATTACGCTCCAAGTTAAGTCTTTTGTTTGTGCTGTAGGGATATTTTATCTGCTTAACTCTTGCTCTTGGGTGGGCTTGTGCTGCTTATGTCAGGTATAAATCTTTGATTTCTAGTAATGTTTAACCCCAATGTAGCTTTAAGTTCCTGGTTCATTTTCTTCCCTTAATCTTGATACTTAAGTACAGCGTGAGTTTTCAAAATATTTTAACATTTGCTTCTCTCTTTTCTTGCCAGGAATCGAGAGATTAGACAGATGAAGGATAGCATGAGATGTGGCAATAGCTTTGCATTTCTTTCTCATGATATCAATGAACTTGAGCACACTAATCAGGTCAACTTGCCAAGAGTAACAGTTGTAATGCCTTTAAAAGGCTTTGGGGAGCACAATCTACATAATTGGAGAAGTCAGGTACATTGCATTGAAGTTGGAAGACATAGTACTCAGCAGATCCTCTTTCCTCTCCCTATTTTAGTGCTAAAAAAGGAACACAGTAAAGAATGTAACTACGTCCCCTAGATATATATTCTATCTTTGTTTGTTTCTCATCATTGATCCAGTTATTAGCAAACAAATGTAGTTGGAAACTCTCTTTTGAAGGCACATTTTGGAATGCTTCCTATCATAGTCTCACTGCAAGTATTATTTTTTTTTTGAAGATTTACTGCAATTACTTAATATATGTATATATATATATATATATGTAAAGATGAAGAAAGAAAGGATTGATATGTAAATATATTTATGATCTAAGACAGGATGTTAATTGATTCCCACTTTTTTCTTATCTATGTTTTACTGCCACGTTAGATGAAGTGTAAAATCACCTTGGCAACAGATGTATCAAGAACATGCCTTTTTCTATGGAATTCTGATTGTTTTGGAGTGCACATGTTATTGTGAAAACCTGTTGTTGGTTAAAACAAATACAATATTTGTTGCATAGTCTTTTCCTTCATAGTAAATACTTGTTATCTAGCCCTCATTGTGGTTTTATTTCATGATTATTGAAATGCAGATCACGTCTCTATATGGTGGTCCTTTGGAGTTTATGTTTGTGGTGGAAAGTACAGAAGATCCGGCTTACTATGCTGTAAAACGTTTACTAGCAGATTATAAGGTATAGATTGATTGTGTTTCAAAAAATTTGCAGTTTCAATTCATGCCTTCGATTATTAAGGGACACAACTATGGAGACAATCTGGTTAGTTTTATCATGGTTGCGTGCCATGGATTATGTACTTTCTTTGGACTTCTAAAGGTATTGCATACCATATAATCACTTTTTTTTTGTGTGTGTGGTTTTTAAGCTCTAAGCTTGATGGAAATTTTCACCTCTGAAAAATGTGGTGTTTCCTTTTTTTAGTATTATGATTCAGCCCATGGTCTCTCATGTGATGTAATGTATCATGTGTGCTAGCTAATTAAGGAAATTACAGCATTTTTGTGTTCAATAATTGTGTTTGCCGGTTTACATCACAGTTGTTCACAGGATGGTGTTCTGGTTTCTTCTACCGTTTTCCCCCCAGTTATGAGCTGTTCCCATGTTGTGTGCAGGACGATGTTGATGCAAAGATTATTGTTGCTGGTTTGTCGACAACTTGTAGTCAAAAAATTCACAATCAGTTGGTAAGTGACTAGTTCAGCTTTGTAATTTTTACAAGAATGACAGGAACAGACTAGTGTTAAGCATCTTTCTTGTGCACATTCTCTATGTCTTCATCTTTCACCAGAGTTATGACTTATGAGAAGTTATGTTATCCTTTTGACTGTTCCCAAATTCTGGCAAATTGGAACTTTCAAATATAGCAGTAAAGGTTGGACATGACATTCATAGCAACATGACGCCTTCATATGTAGACCAGAACCTATTTTTACTTTTATAGGCATGTTAACTATATTTCCGTTTACTCTTGTTGTATCGTTATTTTTACACCAATAAATCTTGTTGCTCAGATTGGGGTGGAGAGAATGCATAAAGACAGCAAGTATGTATTGTTTCTTGATGATGATGTTAGGCTGCATCCTGGGTCCATTGGAGCCCTCACTGTGGAGATGGAAAAGAACCCTGAGGTATGCTTATGTCAGCACATAAGCTTTAGTTTGCCTGTATTAAGTTGGTACCTTTGATGAATATTTGCCCCCACTCTTCTCTGGTAGTTTAATTGATGTGCTAATGATGTGCAGATATTTATACAAACTGGATACCCTCTTGATTTACCTTCTGGAAGTTTGGGAAGTTACTGCATTTACGAATATCATATGGTATGACGCTTACTAAAATCTGTCATTTTGCTTTCCACGATTTCATTGTTGATGCATTCAGTCTATTGTTTGTTTTCCAACTATATACCACTTTATTCTTCTCATGTAATAATGTTTGATAAGCCTTAAGTCTTGTATTTATCAAGTTTAGAGAAATGAACTGGTAACTACGTAATGCCCCCACATGATACGATTGCGGTGAAGCAATTGTCCGAGATATAAAAGCATCTTTCAATACTGAATAAAGAGAAGCAAATGACGTTTGAAAGTTGTAACTTCGAGTGTTGTGGTAAAGTCAAGTTTCAGACTTGAGATGACAGACTCCAAATCATTCAGATTTCGATTGCAACACTGAAGTTAAGATCGTTTCTAATGGTGCAGTTTGAGAGCAAGTATTATTGTTGCTGTTTTTTCGTGGAAGAGATCTTAACCAGTTGAATAAGTTATAATTTGAGTCGTCATAACAAGTCAGGCAATAAACTTAATAGTGATCTAATCAGGGTGATGCTGTTTGATGTCTACTTGTTTGGTAGCCTTACTGGTCATCTTATGCCTTGTACAGTTTCTCTGGGTTATAAAATGATAATTTAACTGAACACTGTTTTTTGACAGCCTTGTTCGATGGGGTTCGCTACTGGTGGGAAAACCTTCTTCTTGTGGGGAGGTTGCATGATGGCAAGTACCACAGCTCCTTTTAACTGCTGCATGCTTGTTATGGGAATGCAGTTGTACTCTAGTTCTCTTCTCTTATGCATACACATTCTTTTCTACAGATGCATGCCAATGATTTTAGAAATGATCATCATGGGGTAGTTTCAGGACTTCGTGATGGGGGATATTCTGATGACATGACTCTTGCAGCAATAGCTGGTATTTTTTTTTTCCTGTGTTCTCTCTCTTTAACATTGTGTATTAGACTAGGATACTTCAAACCACTTTTTCTTGATAATTTAGTCCTGGTATTCCGTCCTACCAATCTCTGGCGAAACAGTAGGACCAGTCCACTGAAGTACCAAAGGCGATGACAATTTACAATCATCCGCTGTTCATGTAGTCTCACATTTCTTCTACTATTCACGAGCATTCAAAATGAATTGCTATAGCCCAATTTGACATTTTGTAGCTGCCAGACCACTGTTTATTTTCTAATGTCCTCTTTTTCCAGGGGCTCATAAGAGGCTAATTACATCACCACCAGTAGCTGTTTTTCCTCACCCCCTTGCAAGTGATCTTAGTTTCTCAAGGTTTGTGCACAGCCCAAGAATGTTATTAAGAGAAGACATGCATTTCAAATAAATTATCTTTATCTCATCTCGCTGGTTTTACTTGATCAGATACTGGAACTACTTGAGTAAACAAACTTTTGTTCTGGAATCATACACCACAAAGGTTAACTGGATAATGAACCGTGCATTATTCACTACCCACTGCTATCTATCATGGGGGTTTGTAGCACCATATTGTCTGGCTATTGTTCATGTTGCAGCAGCTCTAATCATTCATTCCAAAGAATATTCACTTGGGGATACAGCGTTTACTTCTTGCGGTAAGAACATTCTTTTATTAAACTGGCTTTCGGCATTCGAAATTTATGAGCAGAATCCTGAAGAGGGATATCATAGGTGTCCAACTGATTTGGAATTACAAACTGAGTTCAGTATTCAGCAGTAGCTCTAGATTCTAGAATTCAATTATAGCCCAATGAAACACGTGGGACTGAGTCACTTTAGTTTCAATTCATATGTTCTGTAATTAGAGGGATTGCTAACCTAATTCATACAATAAGAAAAAGCTGTGGCAGTGTTATTGATGGTGTCATGCTTCATAGAACTCTTTAGCAACATTACAAGAACTTTCTGATCCCCTCTCTTGCAATCTGATCTATGTAATGCCATAAGATGTCCACTGAAGGGTTCTGCAGGTTGTTTTTTTAGAACAGTTTTCGTTCTCAGTTGTATAAACTATCTTCTACAGGGCTGCTACTAGCAGGCGGCCAAGCGATATGCACTTTTATAGAACTTCTCTCCATGTGGAATTTAACGAGAATAGAAGTTCAACTATGCAACTTGTTATCTCCAGAGGCGCCTCCAATGTCACTTGCTTCTTATAATTGGTCCCTTGTAAGTATTTTTTGCTTAAAATAGCAGAAATAGTCTATCCAAAGTTTGCACCTGCTTTTTTTTTTTTTAATTCCCGAGTTCAACATCCCTTGGCCCTGGGAATCCTCATTTTCTATCAAAAATTTGAGTTAAGCTTTACTAGTATATTTTTGTCTCTATTGTTTTTACTTTGTTCACGGCACACCTGCTCCATTGGCTAGGTCTTTAGGCCAGCTCATTGGGTTTGGTGTCCCGATCCCATCCCCTCCAAGTGCAATGTAATGCTAGGATTTTGATTTGTTCCTTCTATGACCCAAACTATGAGAAGATAAAAACTCTAACCTTGGACGAAAGAGTAGGAAAAAGAGTCATGGGTTAGTCTTAAATGACCTTTTTTAGTTTTGAATTCAAGAATCGGAACTGCTAGAAGCCTTGGAATTTCCATCACAAAATATTTTATCTTTGAGAGTTGGGAAAACATTTTTCTCCTCTTTCCGACTGTTCCTTTTGCTTTATTGACTTCTCTATTTATTTACGTCCAACTTGGCAATAGTATCGAAATCTATGTAGTGATCACCCATTTTAACTGCGAATATGAAGGTTGATGTCATCGACTCATCGTTACGTACTTGTAGCGTTTGAGATGGTGATCACCCCTTTTAACTCCACTGATGTCCAATGGAGCAGGTATTTATTGCAATGCTGGTGGATAACTTTTTATACCCTCTCTCCGCGTTCCGTTCTCATTTTTCTCAGTCCATCGACTGGTCTGGCATTCGATACCACTTGAAGGATGGGAAAATAAGCACGGTATGCTCAAATCTTTGTTTTTGCTCTGTTATTTCCTTTCTTGCAGACTATCCAAACATTATATTTTTTAGATATAGTTTGAGGCACCTACTTCGAGTTATAAAAAAGTTGCTATCAATGGGTTCATACTAGTCTCCATAACTCTACTTTTGTTGAGATGGAACTTTCTGTGAGGAATTATGTTATGTAAGCCGGGCAGTTGTTTATGGGAATTGGTATAGTTCTCTTCAGTTTTTTCCACATGCTAATATCACGATACCTATCTCGTTTTGCATCCTCGAATCTCTACCATCATTCTGTGAACAGCAGAGTTACATCTTTATTGCAGATTGACAGAAGCAAGGTTAAAGGTCCAAAATTCACAGATTTGGGAGGAAAACATTTATATGGGAAGAAAGGAGGTTCACCGAGAGCTTCTGTCGTTGCTGCTTTGTTGAGAAGTTTAGCCCATTGGCGCCAACCCAAGAAATTCGATGGCTAGGATTTGAGTTAGCAAATCAAACAGAAGTTCATGATTGTTGCTCTCCTCAAAGGTCTGATGGGTAGCTTAGGGCTTCAGAAGCTGAAATTGTCGGGGGACCATTTCATCCCCAAAAGATAGTTTTGGCTCATCCGTCGTTGATTTATTAATTGCTATGATTCGTTACAATTTTGAATACGCATTTGATCGATTGATTCTTGAGCTTCAAGCGCTCCCTTCAAGGTTGATTGTTGCAATTTTCGTAGTGATTCTGGTCAGCGACTACAGATAGTGAAGACAGAAAATTTGTGCAATAGAACTCCTTTCTTATTCTTGTATGGTTCACATTCCCTGTTTCGTGCTTTTATTCAATGTCTAGTTTAGTGTTTTTTTGGGGTGGGGAAAGGTGACGAGAGAAAATTTTGGGTTCAAATAGGGGTAGCACACGTGGTGCCCGTTTGCCTGAGAGCGCATCCAGGGCGCCCAAAAGTATTTTGGACGGCTCAGATTTTTCTCCTCCCTCTCTTTCTCTCTCTAAAATATTTTTAGACAACCGAGATACACGCTGGGTACCGCCACGGATCTCAATTGGCAAAGCACGTGCCGTCTATTTCATTGCAACATCATATGCATAGATAATTTACTACTCGGATAACCGTCGTAATTCTAGAACTAATACGCGCAACAAACCCCAACTTTTGGAAGGGATGCATTTGGCAACAAACCCCAACTTCTAGAAGGGATGCATTTGGTACCCAGCCGGCACCCAAGTTATTCTCCTAGTTTAGTGTGAGTTCTCTCGGTAAGCATCTCATTTTTTACGTAGCTCTATCCAAAAGATGTTTGGAAAGGTCATCCAAATATCAAGGTTGAAAGGATCCTATTGAATAGTGTCATTGTATTTTCACAAGTTTATCCCAGCAAGAGTTCAGAATTTAGAGGTCGAACAGACTGGCGGATTGACATGACTGGAGAATTTGGTTTTGCTTATCAAAAGCAGGACAAGTGAGATCAGCGTTAACGTACCCTATTGTCCATGTCAAAATTCAAAATGCAAGGTGCGTTAATGATAAACAAATGGCACATAGTAACACCAAGAAGAACATGATGTTCAATGAATTAATCATATTTTCAGATACAAACTGATGGCAGATAGCAGCCATGAAGAACAAGAAACTTGCAGAAAACTGTTCTACTGTTAAGATACAAGCCAAAATGATAGTAATTAAATCTTCTCCAAATCTCCAATGTAAAAATCATCGATCATATCAAAGACTCGGGTAGCATGCTGCGGTCTGCACATGAAAATACATATAAGAGAGCTGAAGCATAACATCAATCCAAGGGCAGAGGCAACACAAGTTGAAAATTCTCAAAGGTTTTTGAGAAGATGATCTTGTGGCATAACTCAAAAACCATAATCCAAGCGAAACAATAGAAAGAATGTTCTCTCTTTTTTATACTAATTGGGGACAAAATCAGATGAAAGACAAAGCATTTCATACAACTGCAGCATAATATGGGTGAAAAGGAAAACCAGTTTAATAAAAGATACTTACCCAAAAAACCCTTCAGTCGAATCATCTCCTGCATGTGCTAGGATGGCATCACCACCAGGATGTTCCTCCACATACGAGGTAACATCATATACCTGTAGTCAGTTTGAAAGATTGATGAACAATAAAGAGGAAGGACAAAAACGATGAGAATCCAAAATATACACGGCTGATCTTCTTAGTATTTCTCGTTGAAACTTTATATAACGTGGCAATCGATGAAATGAGATACAACCTTATTTTTTATGATGATCCAACAATCTGTCCGCTTATTGTGCAAAGACACTTCAGCTTTGGCATATAGTTTGGATGCCTAAGAGCAAAGCAAGGGGTAAAAGACATGAAAAGCACAATAGCTCAATCTCGATAGAGATCGTTTCCCGAAAACAACCATCACATTTTTTGATCAACATTTCAACACACTGTAACTTTGAAACCAATGATGACAAAATAGAAAATGCGAGGTAAATTCCATCAGCAACAATATTTTCATCAAAGCATGGACCTTGCATCGCTTTGAAGTCATACCAGAAGATAGCAGGAATGAAACAGTCATAATCATTCGACTTGAGATTCTTTGGCTATGCAAAACAGGATCGAATTCTGATTTTCAAAATGTTTGGGACAATTCCCAGACTCAAAAA
This sequence comes from Gaultheria prostrata, assembly GCA_036023075.1. Classification (NCBI taxonomy): domain Eukaryota; kingdom Viridiplantae; phylum Streptophyta; class Magnoliopsida; order Ericales; family Ericaceae; genus Gaultheria; species Gaultheria prostrata. Next base: position 45,492 of record JAXBDA010000266.1, on the reverse strand, counting down.
ACAACAATCAAGTATGTGTCTAACACTTTTTCATTGTATAAAATGCACATACAATATTTATAGTATGTAGCAATTCAGAATTGTGATTTCTAAAAAGTCCTGTTGGTTAGTCGAAATCCTGGGGAGTAAATTTACCCCAAAGGCCCAACCTAGTCTAGCCCAAATTCACAAACATATCAGATAGACACGAGTCGGTTTATATATATGTATATATAAGGCAATCTAATGCCTTATCACACTCACTGCAATGTCTGTCATTAATTTCCCACCATTGCATTAGAATGGCGTTCCATAAGCCAACAATCACACTAAGGTGAACGAAGTTCAGTCTGAGACTCTGATTCACAATGTCTTTACCTATATCGCTTAGACATTTATCAAGCCTTAGCAGCACTAAAACAACCCTTTTTCTAAAGTATGCAGCCCCAAACCGAACAAAATGTCCCTTACAATGTATTTTCCAAAATCCAAATGTTATGGTTTGCAAGCAAATTAACTTGAAACACAAGCAGAGAAAAGTTATTAAGAAAAGAGAACTACTGGTATATGAGATTTTCATAAATGAACTACCTTGGCGTTTGCATTTAGCTGAGACTTTTTGCTATGATCTGCACTTACAAGACTTCCAAAAATCAAACATTGAGTAGAAAGATATCACAATCCAGATCATACCATTTACGTCATCTAATCAGATTCACAACTAGCAGATAAATGAACCAAGCAACTCGAGTTCAAGCTCGTGTTCGTTCGTTAAAAGCTCGTTCAAGACCGGTTTGTTACACAACAAACCAAGCTTGAACATATTTCTCAAGCTCGTGAAGCTTTCAAACCAAGCTTGAACAAGCTACTACCACCTCGTTCAGCTTATGATGCATAAAAAAATCCAAGCTTCCAAACATCGGGCTCAGTTAAAGTTCGTTCAAGATAGGCTCATCTATAAACAAGCTAAGCTTGAACATGTTTTTGAAGCTCGTTGAGTTTTCATACCAAGATTAAACAACTAACAGCTCGGCTTGCTTGCTACGTTTATCACCCATATTCACAAGAATACAGTTAAAATGAAGTAAAAAGACTGAAGATTACCAGATTTAAGCTGCCGAGGGATAAAAAATAGAGCACCCAAAAAGACACCCAGCAACAGTGTCACCACTACTATCACCATATCCCTAAGTGAGCTCTCACACTCTACTCCTTGCACACTAACCAAGAAAAAAAAAAACCTTAATTGAGGCAAAATAAGTAGAAAAAGTTCAGATTTGCGCAGTAGTAACGTTAGCTAACAGCAGATAAAAAAAAAAACACGTTAGCTAACTGAAATAATGGAGATTAATAACTAAGGGGGCGTTTGGTAACGTTTTTGTTTTATGTTTTTTGTTTCTAAAAAACTAAAAGTAGAATCATGTTTATTGTTTTTAAAAACAAAAACAAAAAAACATGTTTGGTAATAAAATTTCTGTAAACTGTAAAAAATGAAAACAACATAAAACATGTTTGGTAACATCATTTTTTATTTTTACTTTTGTCATTCTTCAAATTGAATTGCCTTATTATGATGAACTAATGACCTTAAAAATGCTTTTCATTCATATCCAAAGCCAGATCACATCGTGAACATGCTCTCACAAGAAGGTAGATAACCAACAAACAGGAATTCAATGATACAATTCAATGACACAGACAACTACACATTCAGATATCAAACTTGGAACTTGGAACCAATTGTACTGACCTTCTGATCAATTCGTTACAGAGAGCAAATATAGAATGTAACTCGTACGAGACAACTACAAAATCTAAGCAAAACCGCATTCAAGTATTTTAGGAGAACTACAAAATATAAGCAAAACAAGCTATTTTGGTAACTAGCGTGTTTAAAGCCTTTTGATCCAAGCGAGTCTCCTTTTCTAAGGCATATCCATGAACATTTGCCTCCAAAGAATATCACCATGCAGCTTCTCCAAAACTTTATAGCACGAATCTTCATCCAAGTCCTCCATAGTGTTAAGCAATGCTTGGCATTGTGCCATCCCGGCAGCAAGAGGACCAAGTTCCGTGTACAGCTAGATTTTTACCATTTACACTGCGATAGGAAAGGACCGTAGAAGTGATGTAATGAGTTCACCTTCATTGGTTCATCAAGGAAAAATATGTGTGCTCTATGAGAGCAGAATATCCATAAGTCCATTCAAGATTCTCAGTCGCCGTTAACAATCAGAATATGTTTGAGTCTAATCTACAGCTTTAGCGGGGATAATCATGCACGGTTTTAACAGGGAGAACAAAGAATATGCCGCATCGTAAAACTTTGCATTGAGCATTTTTCATGTCTCTACAATATCTCAAATCTGAGGAGCAGAAGAACCCATGAAACTATAACTGTAGGTTCTTTCAAGTACTCACTGTCAACTGAGAGGAATAACGAAAATTACAGAGGGATCAAAAGGAAAAGGGGTTAATCAAAATGAAAAGGGTTCCCTGCAGTTCTTCCAAGTTTTTACTAGTACTAGTCAATATTTTTCCAGAAGGCATCCCAATGTCTCAGACATTTCATCAAACACGTAATACCCCAATCTGTACACACCATCTAATTACTACTAGAAAAGCACTACCCAAGACAATTTCAACTACCTGATTGCATTCAATCTATGAATCAAGTAAAACCCAACCAGGAGGTAAAGAATTTCTACACAAATTGAATGAAGTTCTACATAGATTCAATCATTCAAACTCGTACCTAGAGAGAGAGATTGTAAATGACAGAGAGAGAGAGAGAGAGCTCTAGATGCGAGAGAGAGAGAGAGGGAGAGAGCAGATGAGAGAGAGGGGCATAGACGAGAGAGAGAGAGAGAGAGAGAGAGAGAGAGAGAGAGAGAGAGAGAGGAGCTTACCAGGTCCAGGACTGGAGGGAAGTGTGAGAACACGATGGGAGAATGACGGGCACGATGGGAGAACGACGGGCTTCAAAAGTTGGGGATTTTTTTTAAAACGGTCTGTTTAAAAAACAATGCAAAACACCTTTTTCATGTTTTGAAAATTTTCAGAAATTTTAAAAACGTTTTTAATAAACAAAAAACATAAATAAAGTACCGAACACATTTTTGGTTTTAGTTTTGAAAAAAAATGAAAACAAAAACAAAAAACAAGAAACAAAAACATTACCAAACGCACCCTAACCATTCCACTTATTTGATTATACACGGAAAAAAATGTTCAGATTTGCACAAACGTAATATTATCTAATTGAAATAATGTGGATTAATCACTTAGACCTTAGAAACTAACGCATTTATTTGGATATATACGCAGATGAGACTATAAACTGTAAGATTCTAGAGGCACATTCACAAGGGAAGCAAACGAAAGAGTTACCCTCAGATGGGAGTTTGATTTGATGGGCGGAAATTTGATTGGAAACGCCGGCGGTTGGGTGCCTGGTTTCCGATCCAAGTTCGCCAGTGAAGAGTAGGTTGAGATTTCGGGGCGTAGGAATTATGAGCTGTTTCATTGTTTGGGCTGCCAACGAGGAAAGTGGAGGGGGAAAATGGCGGAGCTTTTAAGGGCACCCGGGGATGCTGGTGAGCGCCCCTGGAGAGCGTCCATGGTGAGCGTATCTGGGTCGTCCATCTCGGCAATTGACGGCCCAGATTTTTCCACGGAAGAGTCTTCCATGGAAAAATCTGAGCCGTCCAAAGCACTTTTGGACGGCCAGGAAGCGCTCACTAGGGACGCTCTCTAGGGGCCGCTCACCAGGAACCCCTCTTCCCACCCGCGTCCCCATCTCTCAATCAAAAACCATTAGTAATTTGTTAATGATTGTAATGAAAATAATAAAACCATTAGTAATTTGTTAATGATAGTAATGAAAATAATGAAATGCTTACTAGCGCCAAACATTTATTTTAATCTTTTTTTGGTAATGCGCCCACTGTGTAAAAAAATTGTCCAGCCTGGAATACAAGAACTTTAAAAAATGCATTTGGTTCAAAATTTTCAATTTTATTCTACACATACTGGATATCAACGAGATTTTTTTAATTTATTTGAAAAAAAAAATAATTTGTTTGAATAAAAAAAACATCAATTCTTAATAAATTCTAGGTTTGACGGATCTGAAATTCTTTTGGGGATGGTGTGCATAAATTGATTTTTTTTAAGAGCAAAAACGAAACCAAATTTATTAATTTTTGGAATAGGTACAAAATTAATAGGATTAAAGAAAAATACATCAAAACAAGAGTAAGCATCCCAACTATATTTGCACCGTGAATTATTGAAAATCATGTCACTCCAACAGTGAATTATTGAAAATCATGTCACTCCAACCCTGAAGAGAGCTAAACAAAATGGTTGACACGAATGCATCCAAGAAGTATACAGGAAAGTATATTGATACTTATTTTTTAGTGTCACTGATAAGTTCAAATCATGATTCCGCCACTACATCTAAATGGATCGGATTTATATTGGCTTTAGTCCAATCTCATCTGTCAGGGGATGCTCCCAAACGAATTGGCGCGGAAGTTATGAAATTAGATCATCTATAATGGAATTGGTGAATTCGCGATAAACAAGTGGGTGAGTGTCACGGGGAGTAGGCGGGTCGTGGAAGAAGTGGTTCGACTCCCATAGCTCCGTTGTGGCGAAAATCATGAGTGAATTGAAATTTGAAAGACTATGTACAAGGCCAAGTATCTATTTATATTATTCTGTCTTCTTTCTTTGGAATTTAGTACAAATTTTTCTTGCTATCCCTTTTTTCTATGTGCAAGGGTGCCTGCTTAATGCTACCAGAGCTACTAGACCTCAATATGCCTTACATCCCCGAGGCCTGAGATTTGGAATCTTTCTAAAGTACAAATTCTAAACCATGATCTTGTTTGATTTTGGATTTGGATTTGGTTTTGGGTTCTAAGTGAAGAGGGAAATTGAGGTAATGATTGAAAATAAGGGATAATGATTTGAGAGAGAGAAAAAAAGAAATGATTGGAAATATAGGGTAATGATTGATAAATAGAGATAATGATCGGAGGAAAATATGGGTAAAAAAATTTAAATTTGTGTCTCAAGACCCAAACCAAACAAGGCCGACGTCGGATGGGGAGCCTTAATGCCACTTCGCCAACTGGCGTTACCCGCCCTTTCGTCTCTCTCATGTCAGCACTGGGCGTTTCCGAGTAGCTCACACCTCTTCGCATTAGCTCATCCAAAGTTCCCTACGCTTACGCACGAATTATTGAATAAGCCATCTTCCTATCAAGGTTAAGGAGTCATCTGAGCATCTCAGCGACGAGATTGAATACCCGGATCGAATAAGAGTTCACACCACCGGCCCTGAGATTTCCGGGGCCCTAAGCAAAATTTTATAATGGGGCCTCTATTTTATTGTTATATATATTAGTTGTTCCAGTTGAAACAATAGAAATCCATTTGTCATAGTGGCGGTTGTCTTGCAACGTGGGAGTCCTCGTATCCAAAGGTCGCGTGTTCAACTCCTTGGGCAGGCGTCAACCTCTTGTTTTTGTAAAAGAGTGGAAAAAATTATGCTATCTACGCTTGATGGAGGAGTCGAACTCACGTCAATATGCATACGGAAGATGCTTCTAACCACCACAGCTGACCTACGTATGCATAAATAGTCTTGACATACATAATATTTATTATGATTTAGTATTTGGGGGCCCTATTTTTTGGCCAAAAACCGGAGGCCCTAAGCGGCCGCCTTGTCGGCCTATGCCCAGGGCCGGCCCTTACAAAATAGGAGGTGTGGGTCACAGGTCGCACATAGGCCGCTGGGTCGCGCGACAAAACAGAGGCCGTTCTACATAGTCTTTTGGGTGGTCACTTGAAGGTTGAGTGAAATGAGCCCTATTCCCTGATCGTTTTCTTGTTTTCTCAATTTTCCACGACAAATCGCTTAAGATATCACTAAGCTACATATAGAAAGATGAATGACTCAAACCGGATTTACGCATGAGGAGATATAGCTCCAGTTAGCCTGTTTAGGTGCCAGTTGAGTGAAATGAGCCCCATTCCCCGATTGTTTTTTTTATTTTCTCAATTTTCCCCGATAAATCGCTTAAGATATCATTAAGCTACGTATAGAAAGAAGAACGGCCAAAACCGGATTCACGCGTGTGGAGATATGACTCCAGTTAGCCGGTTTGGTTTGTTTAGGCGCCGGTTGAATGAACCCTATTCCCTTTGTTTTTTTGTTTCGAATACATGTAATTTTTTTTGTACTTTTACTTTAGTTTTGTCATTTTTGAATATCCAAGCTAAAATAATTAAACACCCTACCCAAAATTTTTGAACTAACCCAAAAAAATCAGCTCACAAACCAATCCAAGGTAAAGAATCCAATTAAAAGCCATAACAGGCTCTATAGCTTCCCACATATGTTCAATTAAACAACCTAAATTGTTTTGAATTTTATATTACATGTAATAATTTTATCTCGAATTTGTTTGAACACTTTTTTTCTATATTGTGAACATCCATCAATCTGGGAAATTCACAATTGAACACCTAATATATTAGCTCAAAACAAAGCACATACTCATACTCTTTAATGACAAAATTAAAAAAATAGAGAGGGCAAAAAGTATCTATTGGTATGGATTTTGTGCTTTGGTTTTTCTCTGAACAACCATCAAGCCTATATATCCAAAAAAAATAAAAGTGTGTAAAAAAAAAAATCTGTGTGATCCTATTCACCAGACAATTTCCTACGATAAAAAGTAATGTGTTTATGTGCCGGTTTAATTTTTCTTGGCTTAAAAAATAGAATTCGTTGAGAACATACAATTATGACATATATCTTACGTATTTTCATATTATTTGGTCTCATTATTGAAAAATATATAGAAAAAATTATGTATATATGACCAATTAATAAAACTAGTAGAGTTAAGATAACTTTTGAACACACCTGTACAAAATTCCTAAAGCCACTACCGCTGTTTCGGAGCTTCGTTTGTCAAAATGTTTATTAAAATTGTCATTAATGTTTTGCAAATTCATCATGTACGGATCTCAAAATGTATCATTTTTTTCAAAATTGTCATTAAGGTTCAAGCAAGTTTATCATGTAAACTTCAGAATTACTATCAACTAGACTTAAAAGTATTGTTGGGTTCCCTACTAAATTACAGTAAATTTTATTTTATTTTATATAATTTTTTTTTTTTTTGTGTTTCACACTTTTTTTTTTCGGTTTAAAACAAGATTTCGTTAAAGCTTTTTATTTATTTTTTGGTTTTCTAACTGTTCATAATTTTTTCTACTCTTCACACTATTTTTAATGATTATCTAATGATCGAGAAGAACATTGACCTGCAGTGTCTCGTCTGCAGCCCGACCGCTTGTGGATGCAGACGCAGTAGAAAATGGAGAATTCGAAGAATAGGTCTGTTGATGCTTCCGCAGCTTCGGAAAACGTATCTTTGCTCAACTGTATCGATCTCTCTAACCCTGACATTCACGCCTCTGTTTCTTTACTCAAACAGGTTACTCTCTCCCTTTGCGTATTACTAACATGGGTAATTGAGCAAACGATTGATCTTGATATGTAATATGTAGTTTCTCAGTTCCTGGCTTATCCTTTCTCCTTCTGTGTTTCTTTACAGGCATGTTTGGATTCTGGATTTTTCTATGTAATCAATCATGGAATCAGTCAGGAATTCATGGATGAGGTTTTTTACCAAAGCAAGAGGTTTTTTGATCTACCTATAAGTGAGAAAATGAAGCTTCTTAGGAACGAGGAAAATCGAGGTTATACTCCTGTACTGGATGAACATTTGGATCCAGACAATCAAATACATGGTTTGTTTGTTCTACTCTCACTTTTCTGATGCTGTATTAGAGTATCTCTAGTTTTTACCGATACTTTTTCCTTGATTTGTGTAAAAGTTTCATTTGATATGATGTACTGCAATAGACAAGTATAAGGGAAAATGCTAATTACCGCCCTTATGGGGGTGGATAATGTGTAAAAGTATATCAATATCCAAGAAAAGTGTGTTGGTATTTGGAAATGTGTGTATCGGGATTCTAAGTTGTTTGGCATTATATGTTTATTATCCAGTGCCTAGTGGGGCTGTCGTTAGCGAGACTCATGTATAAATTGAGTAAAAACTTCATTAATGGCATAATTGTAAATTTGAGAGGCCCATAACAGCCTTAAGTAAGGATTTGAGTCTTCCTTAATTTGAGTAAACTCACTTTGATATAAGTTTTGAGTCGAGGACTAAAGTTCGTTTTGAGGTGCTTTCACTGGAAAATTGAGTTTAAGTGATAGGAAGGGTAAGGGCTGGCATTCTGGCAATGATCTTATACACTTGTATCAAGCCACAATGTAGGGTTAATGATAAATTTAATTCTCTGGGCAACATAATTCTCATTTTTATAAATACTACTTCCTCCATTCCTGAACGGTGGCCCTTTTGGAGTTCCAATCTTTTAAGGTTACATGCAAGGATTGCACTGAAATTCAAATTTAGAAACATCATTTGATCATTACCTGTATTTTCTTATTACTTTGGAACACTCAATGGACATTTATAAGGGGGAAAACTATCGAATTTACACTCAAGTCTTGATTTTTCAAAAAAGACCAAACATTCCAAAATGGAATAATGGACCAAGTTACCAACTATTAGGAGTATAAGAGCTAATTGAAATGTGGATAGCTCCTCTTGTGGATGTATGCACAGTGTATATAGGCAATCGTAGAAAATGCATTCATGTTTGCATTATCCACCTTCCTATTGCGAGATGCCATCCACGTTCTTTTACTCTGATGTTGATACCTTTTTCATATTCTCCTTGCCGTTGATCCATTTCTCTATGTTTATTTTTGTGTAGATATTGATCTCTTCAATGCACAACATCCCATGTTTCAAGCTGACGCAAAATACTGATGGTCCTGTTTCACGGGTGTAGGAGATTTCAAGGAGGGATATTATATTGGTGTTGAAGTACCTGAAAATGATCCTGACTGGCACAAGCCTTTTTATGCACCAAATGTCTGGCCTACTGCTGGTAACTTACAGAAACCATATCATTGTTGAGACACACTGAGCTTATAGTGAGACCTATGTCTAATTCGTCCTTTCTCAATTAATGCACTCTCTCTCTCTCTCTCTCTCTCACACACACACACACACACACAGATGCATATGTGAACATCTTAGTATATCCTGAGGCGTTGTAAGCATGTGGGCAGTCAGGTGTAATGATACTTGTTTTATGAGCTTTATTAACCTCTTTGAACTATTTTTTGTTTCAAAGATATTTTGCCGGGATGGAGGGAAACTATGGAGAAATATCACCGCGAGGCATTGTAAGTCCCATCAAGACTTTCTCTTATGAACTTCAGATACTCTTGGTAGATGTTCATTCTGCTCCATGTTCTACCAAGCATTATGACTCTTCATGAAGCAAGTTGTATTTTCTTCTTGTATTTTGGTATGTTTATGTTATTATCTAGTAAGAATATTTATTGTTTTGTTTCGACAAATGAAAAAAGTCTAATATGGGTACGGGTTGTCTGTTGGCATTTTAAAGTATTGCATTACACTAATGCATCTTGGAAAGGCATGCGAGGGAGAAATTCCTATCAAATGAAGAATTGCTGCATATTGTTGAGTTGTTTTAAACTGGCATGCACTCAAGAACTGTAGGAGAGAAGTCATGCATGTGCCATTTGGGGGTGATAGTGGAAAAGTTGACAGATAAGTCACCCTTACTGCCACTTTTTCCGCAAGGAATATTTATCACGTTTGAGTCTAAAAATTATCATTACTTGGATTCTTAAAAGTTTTTCGGATGCATGTAGGATCTTAATTTTTGCTTATGAATTTTTTATGGTGTTGGTTACTCAAAGGAGCGTCAAATATGCTGCAAAACTTGGAAGTTCTAAGAGAGGTTAAGTTTGTTTAAACCATTCTAGGCATGCAGGTGCATATATAGGCATCACTGTTAACCTAAGGCATGTATAAACTTCCGTTTTAAGATTTGTAACTTCTAGTTCAGCCCTAACTTCAAGCTTCAGTTTGTTTGTATGGTTCTGAATTGCACAATATGGTATGTTATAGGTTCTTGACTGTCACATTTCCCTTGGGTATGTTCTATATGCATGCAGTGAGGTGGCAAAAGCAATTGCAAGGATCATAGCTCTTGCACTTAACCTAGAGGTTGACTATTTTGATCGACAAGAAATGCTTGGGAAGCCTATTGCAACCTTGCGTCTGCTACATTATGAAGGTGAAAATCAAATTAAAGGTCACGACTCATGGGACTCTAGTATAATTCATTCACTCTCATTGTGATCCTTGTCTTGTTATATGTCAGGTAGAATTTCTGATCCGGTGAAGGGAATATATGGAGCAGGCGCCCATTCTGATTTTGGTTTTATAACGCTATTGGCAACAGATGAGAACTATGGGCTCCAGGTACTGATATGGCTCGAGTTTGAACCGTATCCCTTATGTATTTGGTGGAAAAGATGTTGTAATGATTTCTATTTGTTGCAGATATGCAAGGATAAGGATGCTAAACCTCGACATTGGGAATTTGTAGCACCATTAAAAGGGTTAGTGAACAGAATCCAGAGAAGTTTTCTTCCTGAAATGCAATAAGAGAATCATGTTCGGTAGTAGTTCTTTCCGGTTCCTCTGCAAGTATGGCTCTTTGTGGTGCATTGTGGCTAGCTGTCTGTGGAATTGATAGTGGTTACGTTCAATAGATCCTTCCGTTCCGTATGAAAAACCCACACATCATAATAGGGGACTATTGACAACTAAACAAGAAAACTACAAGTTTCAGAGGAGGTTGCTCTTCTGTTGTTATTGATTGTTACTTTCCACAGTTCTGAACACTAAGCTACCCTTGTTTTACCTATTTTAACTTCTCTACATGCATTGTCATTGTGAACCAAAGTTACATGGAAGAGACCACATTCTACATTTAACAACCACAACTTGATGTAGAATGAGTGTTTTTGTTTAAATTGTAGTGCCCAACTGTATTGATGATTGATATGCAACTTTCAGAGCATTTGTAGTGAATCTTGCTGACCTGCTAGAGCGCTGGAGCAACTGCATTTTCAGGTAATGCGCATGTCTCAAAGCTCCTATTTGTGCTCTGCCCCCTTCAGAGGAATTCAGAAGAAAAAAAAGATGATTTAGGAGCTTTGGGACTACCACCCAGGCATCTACAGATATTAGATTTTGTTGTGTTGTTCCCCGTATGGTAAATAAAGAGAAATGTGCAGACTCCAGAACAGCACATGCGAAATGTGCAGAGACTCCAGAACAACACATGGTCATTGCCACGGCCAACCACCATGATTCTTGATTTTGCTACTATTCTCGCTTACACGCTTCGAGTATTGGATTAGTAATTTTTGACACTTTGGTAATCTATTTATCGGCTTGCTGAAATTTTGTAGGTCCACCTTGCATCGAGTCTTGGGTAATGGTCAGGAGAGATATTCGGTAATGCCCTTTCAGAAAATTCTTTTGAATGTTCTTAATTGCATATCCCTTGTAGGATGTTGGTCATAATGTGGTTGGTCATAATTAGCGTGCGGGGTATGTTTGTGAAACGAAGTCCCACATCGTCTGGTTACCAAATTAATATAAAATATATAAGCGTGAGGGCACCCTCACTTCATAAGCAAGCTTTTGGAGTTGAGTTCTACCCAAGACTGTCTAACATGGTATCAGAGCTAGGTACCAGAGATGGGTAGGGAGCGTGTCTCTCGCCTGCACGCGACAGGTGCTGCCGAGTGAGCACGCTGCGCGTGAGGGAGAGTGTGAAGCGAAGTCCCACATCATCTGGTTACCAAATTAATATAAAATATATAAGCGTGAGGGCACCCTCACTTCATAAGCTAGCTTTTGGAGTTGAGTTCTACCCAAGACCGTGTAACAATGTTATGCAAAAGTTTTGTCTAGTATGCATGATGGCTCGTTTTCGGATCCTGTGATTTTGGACATCATATAGAAAATGCAACGTTCAGGTTTGGATTCTGATTTTATCATAAATATAACAGTGCACCCCTGCTTTCTGTTGATTATTGTACTTTTTTTTCCCTTCATGGATGTTTGGGGGTTGGGGTTCTGCTGTGTTGTTGGAACTTGTCTATAAACTCAAACCTGTTACCAAGCCAAACCATCCGCTTGTGGGCTTACAATTTGGTAATGTTGTTATCATATTTGTTGAAGTCTACAAAGCACCGACATGGCTCTGGGGTACCGTATCGCAGTGTCTGGACACGGGGACACGGGACACGGCGGGAAACGTGTCCGGACACGCCACGTGGGAGGGGACACGGCTTAATCGAATATTTTGATGGGGACACGGCTGGGGACACGGGAGGACACAGATGAGACACGGCTTAGAGAGAGAGAGAGAGAGCCAGACACAAATCACCTCTGATCGTCGTCGTTGAATCACCTCTAAATCTCTGATCGCCGACTCACCTCTGATCATCGTCGTTGTAGTTGAGAGAGAGAGAGAGAGAGAGAGAGAGAGAGAGAGAGAGGGGGTACTCATCGTCGTGATCGACGAGGCTCGCTGCTGCTACTTGATCTATTCAGAGCATGAAGAAGACGAAGAAGAAGGTCAACAGAAGACAGCTGCTGCTGTCTCCTTCTGTGTGATAACAGCTGTACCCCTGTACCCTTTTAAAAATATAACAGCTGTACCCTTTTAAGAGCGGAATTACATTACAAACCCAGCTATTTTGAGTTATAACATATTTGCCTATTAAAATTAAAAATTCTTACAAATATACTCTTATTTTTACATTTTACAACAAAAAATATTAAAAAATGAAATATATATATATATATATTTTTTATTTTTTATTTATTTATCTTTTTCCACGTGGCGTGTCCCCCGCCGTGTCCGTGTCCCCATTTTTTTAGAATTCCCGTGTCCCAGTGTCCGTGTCCGTGTCCGTGCATCATAGGTTGAAGTTAGCTAAAAGACAGAATATGCTGCTTTAACATTTGGTGTGCGGGGTTTGTTCTTGACTCCGACCAGTTTGGCTGTGGGTTCAGCTCTATTTTCCCACACCCCTACGAAAACATAGATTGTGGTGTTGTTACCGCTCTCAGAGTTTGGAGTGTGAAGATTTAGTCAAACAAAACATGCGCATGTGCAAATCTATACCCACACCTAACTAAAGGATTAGCCTTGCTGCCATGTATATGAATTACATTGCAGCACAAGGTCAATTCGGTCAAGACATTTTTCCATTTAAGAAACATCAGTTGTCAATCTACTATAACAGTAATAGTGTGTTTTGTTACTCTTGGATTAGTACGTAGCATAGTTTGTGTTTTAAGGCATTGTATTATTTGTTTAATTGCCTATGGTGTTAAGTTTGTTTCTCCAATTTATTTTGTTTTTCCTTTATAATATGTTCCCACTCCTCTGTTGCTTCTTCGCAATTTGAGCTTCCTGAGATTATTAATCAAGCCTGAGGTGTGCGAGATTTTGGTCGGGACATTGCTATTATCGTAACAACAGAAAATATCATTCATCTTCAGCTTTCATGTTGAAGCATAGAAACAGTTCTTTCATAGTTTGAAGAATTGGTCATCTCCTTAGCCTGAGCTATACTTCATTCAATCACGCATCATCATGATGCTTCTACAAGTTTGGTTTTCCCGGCTGCCTTTTTTTTTTTCTTTTTGGGATCCGGATCCAATGCCGCAACCTTAAGGCGCATGGCCACAAAGTACAATGGGCTCACTTTCACATGTTGCACAACTATTCAATTCTAGTTTTTGCTCGCAGGAGGGTGGCCCAAAGGAGTTTGCTCCTAGTGGGAGTCAAACTAGAGACTTGTGCTTTCAAGGCACTAACATCCTCCCACCTTAACACTTGAGCTATCCTTTGGGTTTTCCGGTTTCCTTTTCATGGTCAAACGCCCTTATCTACAAAGTTACGAAATTACAAACTCCATAATATGCTTTTAGTGTAAGCTCATTGCAATTTTACTCAGTATCATGGCATATTTACCTTTCGTGATTACAGTCTTCTGATTTCATTGTTGTCATGCGTAATCTTCTGCGTCTGAGAGTGATTACGAGTTCCGTGTTTCCTCTTTTTTGCATTGGGCAGATTGCATACTTTGTGGATCCCAGTCATGATTGTCTTGTTGAATGCTTGCCCACCTGCCAGTCACAAGAGAACCCTCCCAAGTAAGTGTCATGATGAAGAAACTGTTCAAAACTGGAACTAATGTATTGGCCTGTTTGGTTGACCAGATACGAGCGCCGGTATATCCAAAGTGGTCGCACACCCGGTGTTTGATTAAATTCTTTTCGACCCGGCCGTACACCCATCGAATACATGGTCCTGCAAAGTATGAAGCATATAATATCATGAAGGGGGTGGTACAGTCCTGCTATGGGTACGCACACTCGCGTACGCCGCATGCACGATAGCATCTTAACTGTTCATTTCAACAAATCGACGGTTCAGATTTTGATCACTCTTTGACCGGTAAGAGTTAACTCTTATCGGTCAAAGAGTATTTAACATCCGGACTATCGAAAATGCTTTTGGACGGTTAAGATGCACCGTCCGTGCATTTGACGTTCGCTGGTGTGCGCACTCATAGCATTTTCGGTGGTATTCTCTATTAACTCATGAAATTACATATATCCTACAGTATCATATATTCTTTCGCTACTGCGCCAGACAGATAACTGGCCGTATGAGAATACACTCAAGTCATATGTTGATAATTGCAGTTGTTTTGAACCTACGTGCTAATGGAAGTCCATTATTTTGTGTGTTTCCCATTATTTTGTGAAGTTTTACAGTTTACTGGTTCTTTTCCACCAGGTTTCCACCAATCAAGTGCGAAACTTATATGCTCCAACGATACAAGGATACTCATGCTGACCTGAACACATACAACAAATGATTTGCTCCAGCGATACATGGATACTCATGCTTATCTGAACTTATAAAACAAATGATACGCCGAAATCTGTCAATCATGAATGCTGGAAGTTCCGCTTTGTAGCTTAAAACACCCATTTTCCCTCCTTCCTGCCACATTGTATATTGAAACTGGTTCTCTCTGTTGGATCATGGGCAAATGTAAACTGGTTCTCTTTGTTGAATCCTGGGGTAAATGGGAGTTTACCGGATTGTGCTCTCTCTCTCTCAAATGTGCCATCATATGTCTAGGCAAGCTGGCGCACTGTGCCTCCTTGGAGAGCAAATTATTTGGTTGTGTATGTATAGCGTGGAGAAATGAAGTTTGTACCTTGCACTTATTTGGTGTCGTACTGTATTCGTTTAATCGGTTCTTTTGCCATTGACAATTTGACAAGTTATTCAAACTAGACCAATTTTTTTTTTATTTTCATCCTAATCCTCTTTATGCTTCAAGTAGTTCTGACCTGAACCATTGCTGTGATAGGTTACCAAAATAGATCCTTTGGTTACTCTTTTCAATACATTAGTAAAGTAAACACCCGGTAAGTTCAAATATAGGAGAGACAATTTCACCTGAAATTGACAGATACATTTCGATCCATCTCCATGGTGGCGGTCTTTCTTTCATATATTGCGGCTTACTAGACCAATAGTGGTGTGGAAGGCTATGATGTACAAGGAAGGTTGATGAAAAGATACATTATATACAAGATAAAAGATTTTGACACTATACATGACTAGAAGCTTTAAATCAATTAACTATTCAGCCTATTCATCGGTAACTTCTGTAATTTGGAGTATACATGCAGCTTTCAGCGTCTTTCACAAGATTCTCAGGTCGAGGGAGATGTGTCGCCACACCTACAAAACATTGCAATTGTTCAAATAAAAATGCCAGGGGATAAAGCACACCACCGAACTATGGTAAGACGCATAAAGCAAAAGAAAAAAAAAAGGGAAAGAAAAGTAATTTCACCGAGTTCATATGCTTTAGCAGCAACATTAGCAGCAATGTGTGTGGAGATCTTTCTGATGGTAGAGAAGGGTGGATAGATCAACCCCTTATCGAAGTTCTCTGTTGTTACTTGCTCAGCCAAAGCTTCCGCTGTTGAAAAGGAAAATAGGTGATCGATTCAGCCAGGAGAACAACACAATCTATTCAGAGTGCTGATCGAATAAAAGATTTTTCTGCACTTGAGATCACAAATCAAGGGAATAATCACCACACTCTACTGCATCTCAAACCTTGTGAAGGTTCATCGATTGTTAAACCAAACCATAGCGTAACAAAGTACAGTTATGTGCAATAAGAAAGTAAAAGGAAAAAATTTGACCAAAAAAGCCGAGGAAAATAGAGGAAAAAGGAGGAAAGAAGAATTAGGAATTCCGTTTCTTCTCATTAGCTGGTAAGTTTTATTCTATATGAAATGTATCTAGTCATTCTTGTATGTTTGTACTCACAGGCTGCCAGAAGCATTTCATCATGTACACGAATTGCGCCAGAGATGACCAAACCCAGACCAAACCCAGGGAAAATGTACGCATTGTTTGCCTGAATTGATCACCAAAAGAGAGAACCATTGTTCAGTTCCAATTTCTTAATATTCTGCCCATCCGTATTAAGTAGGCTATAACATCATTTAAATTTATAAAACCTGGCCAGGTACATAGACGATGCCATTGTATTCCACATGGTCAAAAGGACTTCCGCTAGCAAAAATTGCACGCCCCTGATTTTTGAATCAGAATTCATTAGTTTTCTAAATATACTTTCAAGCCAACCAAACATCATTACTCTGCAGGAAAGCATCATCACGGCAGATCAAATATAAAGAACTGCACATCCGAACTTTTACCTGACTCCAGGTGTAAGCTTCTTCAGCTGTGCATTCAGATTGCGAGGTGGGGTTGGAGAGAGCCAAAATGAGAGGTTTCTGCAAGTATTCATTTGCAGTCTTCACTTAAGGATGAAACGTTGTATGTGCGTGCGCGCTCGCGCGCGGGCGAGAGAGAGAGAGAGAGAGAGAGAGAGTACCTCATTGAAGAATGCCATGGCCTCAATGACCGCTTTTGTAAATGTTGTCCCCACTCCCGATGAACCAATTAGAACTGTTGGTTTGATAGCCTGAAGACACTCCAAGATGTAATAGAGACTAATAGATTATTAAGAGAATTACCTTTCAATAGTAAAATACAGAAATAATGAGAATTACAAACCTTGATAGCTTCTAAAAGATCTTTGATGGGTTCATGTTCATGAGCCCAAGGTTTCTTGAAATGCTGAAGGGAATCCTTACGAGAACTAACAATTAGCCCCTGCAAAAGCAATTACTTCTGTAAGAGTAAAATATGAACAGAAAAGAAGAATGGAGCTAAGGATACTAATCCAAAGACTAAATTTTCATCATTTAGCAAGGAAGTTTCACTTGAAGACAGAAAAGAAGAATGGAGCTAAGGATACTAATCCAAAGACTAAATTTTCATCGTTTAGCAAGGAAGTTTCACTTGATTCTTCACTACCTTAGAGTCCACAAGCCAGATCTTCTTACGTGCCTCTTCCAAAGGAGTTTTGGTCTACATATCATAAAACACAAGAACAAGATCACACGAAAAAAAACACAACTGAAAACACACATAGGGTAGTAACTCAGTACCTGTTTTGAGATTTCAAGAGCTAATAGTTCGGCTATCCCAGTTCCCGCCTGCAATTCAGTGGACAATACCAAGATGATTATTCTTTCTTTAAGTTCAAGATAACACCTAGAATCAGTATAGAATTCCTCAACAGGGATGACACAAGAAACAATATTGCTAGACACTAAATAAGTTGCTAACTAATGTACTAAATGTGCATGTGGCAGTCTTTAATGAATGAGCTTACCCATGTATTGCAACATGCATTGATGTGCTGTTGGATGTGTTCATTAGTGTATTTGTTTGCAAACTATTTAGTGTCTCTAGCATTGCTCCGCAAGAAAACATAAATTTTTTTACTTTTCACCAACAAGAACTTCACTCAGAACTTCCTATCAACAAGAACTTCACTCTCTCTCCCTCTCTCTCTCTCTCTCAATTTTTTGGGGTGAAATGCAAAACTGTCTTTATGCTCAAAACCTGAAACGCTGAGAATCCATCACAACAATCTAGGCCTCAGGGAAGAGATGCATTTGCAGAGCCGCTATAGGGGCAAAAAGGTCTAGGTCTGAATACGTAAATACAATTTATTTTTCTCATGGAGTGCCACAACATAGATGAGGTGACTGTGGAAAGCAGTGAACAGAGTCTTACTTCCCCAGCACCAAGGAATAAAAAAGTTTGATCCGCCAAGGTACCACCAAGTAACTTCAATGCTGCAACGAGCCCTGCAAGAGCCACAGCTGCCGTCCCCTGCAAAACATGGGGAGGAAAGAAAACACTTAGACAAGAACACATGATTTGAAGGATCCATCAGCGTGATTCCTTATACCTGGATATCATCATTGAAGACGAGATGAGTACTACCATATTTCGCCAGCAGCTTAAAAGCATTGTGGTTTGCAAAATCTTCAAACTGTATAGTGATGGCAACAAGTGAAACCAGTATTAGAACAGTACAAACAAGATTGGGGTCTGAAAATTTACTACATTCGTCCCAAATTAAGTGTCTCTTTCCAAAGTCATGCCTTTTATTTGGATAAACGCAAAATGTGCTTCCGTAAAAGAAAATTTCAAACTCTTTTACCAATCAAAAGAGCTCAGTTAGTTCTTTTAGACAAAGTATTCACAGTCATTGAAGAATATAATTAAGCTAAAAATTAGTAGATCATTTTTCTAATGTCCTGAATAGTGAAATGTGACCATTAAATTGGGACGGAGCAAGTTGTGAAAGGAAGTCCCACATCGTCTGGGTAACTAAGTAATATGAAGTATATAAGTGTGAGGGCACTCTCAAATCAATAGCTAGCTTTTGGGGGTTGGGATCTACCCAATCAGAGCTAGGTACCACAGATGGGTAGGGTGAGTCTCTGGCATGCACGCGACATGTGTTGCCAAGTGGGCATGATGTGTGTGAGGGAGGGTGTGAAGGGAAGTCCCAAATCGCTTTGGTACCAAAGTAATATGAAGTATATAAGCATGAAGACACCCTCACTTCAATAGCTAGCTTTTGGGGTTGAGTTACTACCCAAGAACGTCTAACAGTATGATTAAATGATGAACTGTCATCGTGTCCACCTGTATCAGTACTTTTTCACCATAATTCTGTTTGACAGCAGTCATAAATTCATGAAGAAGGTCATCATATTCCTGAAAAACAAAATTCCAAATCTATTGTCACTTAAATAGAATGCACTTTTGTGCTTTAACTAAGAACATAAAATGTTAAAACCATCGAACCTTCCCAGTTGCCCTCCTTTGTCTGAGCCCAATGTAGAACTCATCCTTCAACAACTGGTCGTTGTTTGTCCCCACATCGATGGTAACGGGCAAACACTGCACAAGCAAGTAAAAGATCTGAATCAATGCGGAAAATGGAAACAACCAAACAATATCAGCTGATGGCGCTTACCGCAGAAGGTCTAACTCCTCCAAGTGCTGTATACAGAGCCAGTTTTCCAACAGGTATGCCCATACCCTATTAACAATTTAAGCATAAATTAAAAAGCTACGACCACTTTGACCAAGCAAGCCACAACAGTCCATCTGAACTAAAATCTCACTAGCACAGAATCTTCCAACTAATAACCAAAATATAACCTCACATCACTACTGCAATGTCAACTAACGTCTATATTGAAGCACTGAAAAAACCTTGAAGTGAATACGCAACTATTACGGTTTTATCATTAGTAACACAATTGGTTTGTATAGTATTTGCATAAATAAACAGGAAAATGCACATTCACCTGACAGCCAAGGTCCCCAAGTCCCAAAATCCGCTCACCGTCAGTAACAACAATAACTTGAATGCTCCTCTCAGGCCAGTTTTTCAATACCTCAAGAATCTTTCCTCTATGAACCAAGATCCTAGTGTTAAGCTAAGATAAACGCAACTTTTAAGCCCAGTATGGAGATTAAACCATGTCATACTTCTCTTTCAAGCTAATGTAAAGACCCTGAGGACGCCTGTAAATGCTCCCATACTTCTGGCAAGCCTCACCAACAGTTGGAGTGTAGACAACAGGGAGAAGTTCCTCAACATTGTCTATGAGAAGCTTGTAGAACAGCCTCTCATTCCTCTCCTGTAAAGCAAATCAATTAGTAAAAAACAATAGCTAACAAAGAACTACTCATTTTGTACTTCTCCCAAGCATTTTATACCCTTTCATGCCAAATTTGCTTGCCTTTTCTCTAGTATCTTAAAGAATCAAGGAACACATCATGCAAATTAAATAACTAAAATTGGGATCTGTAGCTCACCACTTCACCCATATGCAGTTAAAATCAACATTAATTCATCCATTTGTATATGGATTAGTGAGCTGAATATGTCGATTTCCATACATACAGCATCAAGCATGCCACATAATCAACATATAGATTCATATCAGCAATTTGGAGTGATAGTGCGTTAACAAGGCACCTGAAGGTCCATCATGGACATGTACTTCTGCAGTGGAACTTCATATTGCCGAATAATGTGCATCATTTTCTTCTCCTGATAAGGCAAAATTGAAAGTTCAACAAGAATCAGAACAACTAATAGGAAGATTGAAGAATCCAAAACACAGGTCTGATTGCACTTACCTGGAGCTGTTGAGTGATCACCACCGGGGGTAGCAGACCACGCAAGTAATGAGCATCCCTCTCTTTCTCGGTAAAAGCAAGCCCCTTGTTAAAGTGTGGGTCCCTCAACAAAGAAAACCCACTGAAGCACAAGAGCAAGCGCAAAGAAAGAAGATAATATTAGCATAAAAAGCCAGCTACACTGACAACCAATGGGAGCACACCAGAGAGGATCATAAACATTATACACTCGTATATATGTACACCTACTGAGAGTTGACCAAGTAGAGCATTACGGTGATACATCAGTATCCATCATAGTCTCTGAAACAATTTAGAGGAAGAATAGAGAACAAGAAATTGCTGCTAAACGGTACTGAAGTAGTGCGAGTTTGCAACAACTGATGCTGGATAGAACCATAACAACTCAAGTCAGAGTAAAATTTGATTACCAATGCAAGCACGCAAACATATTGAACATTAGGGTGAAGTGTGACAAGGACTTACTCATAGATAGGGTGGGTCCATCTTGGTTGTATCGCTAGGAAAATAAAGGAAAACTATGGTTCCAGAACATTAGACCAAGAGACTGTTGGGTTTGTGAAGCCTAATTCGGTCTAATTTGAGCTTGGCTGACTATCCGGGGTTGGACTTGGCTAGTCAGGTCCCAGGAGTCCGTGGGCAGCGCCCCACATATCTACAGAGTTGGAAAATTGGTGTGAGCCATGGATGTACTCCTACAAAGTTGGGAACCATGTAAAAAATTCTGTGTCCTGCGTTTGCGTTCTCTATTTCTTTTTCTGATTGTTTTTTGATCATTGTGTGTCTGTTAGTTTGGTGGCTTCGGCCGATTTCTCAACAAAAATTCTTCCCAAACTAAAAATAGAGGTCATGATTCACGCATGTGTGCGGGATCACAAATCCAAGTGAATTGTGACCTTTAATTCTGAATACAGGGAGAGTTTCATGGTCCCAATGCTGAGACTGTAGCACTACTGAAAAATAATTTCTGCAAAACATAAATCACGTACTTCAAGGGAAAAAGGCATCAGAATATGGAGGTAATGTAAAAAATATCCAAACATTTGTATCAGTAACAATTTTTTGTACAATTGGTTACACAACATCAAAATTGGGTGAAGGTCATGGAACTTTGACCTTTCGCAAGTCATTGGTAATTCATCGGTAATTAATTCATTGCATCTCATCCTCTCACAACAAATTGGGATAATTTCCTGGGGCTTCATTATGTCGTCGAGAATGTTGCGTGAAAAGGGTATCTCAAAGTGAAGTTAAAGGAAAAAGAAACTGGTTTGCACGTGTGTTCTGTTAACAAAGAAGTTCATATGAAAGTTAAGATTCCTTGGATCTATTTTGAAGGAAAGTATTACCTGGTGGCAAAGTTAAAACTGTGCCACAACGTTTTGGTAAACACCAAGAATGTTAGAGGAAAGTTTATTTTCTCATACTCTGCTACCCTATCCGTCCAACTACAGGAGGCTTGAGGTAGAAAAAAAAAAAAATGTTCATTGATTTACCAGGAAACAACCGAAATCATAATAGCAAATGACCCTATTAAAATCAACCAGCAGCAAAAAATGAGGAAGAAGACGAAGAAACCTGGCAACGTAGGTAGCCCAGGGCGTGACTAGCTGGTCCTCGGTGGCACGATCTTCACCGTACACGTCCTCAACGCCGCCGCCCACGGTGGATTTCTGATCCACGTCCACCCCTGCCGCCGCACCGTCCTTCAACGTGCTCTCCATCGCAACCGTAGACTTTCTCTCTCCTCCACCGTAACCGTTCGTGCTCAGAGACAATCTCAAAACACTAAAGCCCTTTCTCTGCAATAAAGATGGATAGATAGGTAAAAGTTTGCGATGCATACACTGGAGACTATGTCACATAATAATCCTTCAGAAATTCCCTCAGCTTCCGCATTGCTTTGCGCTCGCGCTCTCAATTATCCGAATTTTAGTAATTTGGGTTGTTTTTCAACACGCTACCGCGATCACATTCTTGCACACGCATACGAATTATGTGACTATACTCAACTATGTACATTTTGTTTACGTCAATTGCGAAATCAAATCAAACAATTGCATATTATGTGTCTGTACAAATGTGTGAGTGGAAGGTTTATAGTGTGGAGTGTACCAGAAAAGTGCTTCTATTCAGAGAGAGCATCGCGGATAAAATCTACCAGAGAGAGAAAATCGATTTGTCTTCGTCCTTAGAGAGAGAGGGGAAATGGAGAGTGGAAGCTGGAAGCGGCGCTTGTTTTGTTCTCTCTCTCTCTCTTCTCCCCCGCGCGCGCTCTCTCTCTCTCTCTCTCCCTCCTCTGTTTTTTCGTCATCCATTTTGGGTTTAAAGAAGGGAGACACGTGGCTTTTCGGTTGTAAAGTAGTAGTTGCGACTCGCGGGAGTAAAAGACAGACTCGCGGGAGTAAAAGACAAATACGAGAGTGTTCAAATGACAATATAGATGTCCCTTTTTTAAATATCCGGAATACGTGTAATTTCAAATCTAGAAAAATATTTTTTTTTATGTAATTTTAAATTTGTTTTATACCCAATTAAAATGCTCATTTAGTACTTTAATTTGGTGTAAAAAAATTTAAAAATATTCGATGAAAGTACATTATTTAACATCTACAAAATACACGTTTCTCAAATGGGTCATTTAAAAAGGGATAGAAGAAGTATATAACATTTCTATTATATAATAAAACTTATGATCTCGATAAAAAAACAAGAAAACTTATGATGGAGCCGGCTTGGGGCTCTACGTGGTAATGTATCATGGGCCCAAAAATTAAAAAAAAAACCTTTTGTATTGTCACGGAGTACATCACTTTAAAAGTCATACGGACTTGTTTAATATCAGTGTTATAAAGGTTGTGTGTAGGTCTCCGTATACCGTTACAATTTCTTGCGATCGGACTACTAATATAGCGTTTAAGCAACGTCAAGCCAATTGCAACGATGGTAAGATAAAAAGCATATCGATATTTTATGAATTATAAAACAATAAATAATTGCTTATTTATCATGAAACTATATAGACTCTCCATCTCTACAATTTTCGTAAACGGAAATTAGTAATTTCCCCGGCTCCTTACCCTGCCATGAAAAGATTTCTATACTACGAAGCACACGTATCGTTACGAATAATCTATTGCACTGCATGAACTTCATGTTTTGTTTGGATCTTAAGGAAAGCTGTGGAAAGGAAGAGATTTTTTAAAATTTTCCCTTCATTTGTTTGGTTCTAAAATAAGAGGAAGGAAAATATTCAAATTCTTATTTAACTTTCCTCTCATTTTTTCTTTAATTTTCCCTCTAATTTCCTTTAAATTGTTTTTCCTTCTTTTCTCTTTCTTTTCCTAAGTTCCAAACAGAACCTGAGATTTTTAAATTTCCGTTCACAAATACTCCGCTGCTTATTAAATGGTTACCCAATTTCCGTAAGCGCACGTATTGTTAAAAATGGTCTCTTCCGTTGACTACTAATGGCAGTTGGGGTGAGCAATGTGATTTCATTGAAATCGAGGGGGTGTCTGTGAAATTCACCCACCTTCCGTCCAGAAAATCAACCAGCAACCGCTCTGTTTCTTGAGAAGCTCCAACAAATTTGACAACAATGGCATCCTCAACCGAGTACTCTCTTTCTTTCAACCTCTCATCATCATCATCATCATCAACATCATCAACTGCCCCTTGTAGCTTCCGTATCCCTCCTAGCACACTTCTTCAATTCTCCCAATTCACCAATAAAACCTCGCTCACCCTCAGGTCATCGCACATCTCATCTGGGTTCGGAAACCCCCATCCTCTCACTGTCGTCTGTGCCAAAGGTACCTCTCCCTCTCCCTCCCTCTCTCTCTCTCTCTCTCTCTCTCTATCTATATAAACACAAAATTAGGGTGATTACAATCTCCAGCCCTGACCCATTTTCTACTGAAATTTGGGTCAAAACTCCATTTGGGTATGCCTTTCTCCGATTCTAATCCGTTTTTCTATTACCCAAATCTGTTAGTTTTATGTTGTCACTTCAAAATTTGGGTCAAAATGTCACATCTGTTATGATAAAAGAAAGTGAAAAGAGGTTTCCATTTGGGTAATAAAAAGGGTAAAACTGAACAATTGGCTTGTCTGTAGTCATAGTTGGACTTCAGAGGGGTTGTCCAAATGATCGCAACTGTCCTAAAGTATTTCTACTAGTCTACATTTCTTATTTTTATCTTACCGGTAAGGTACTTTAACAAAGTTGAGCCATTGGTTGTCGAAATTGACCGCTGATATAAAACTGAGCGTTATTTTGAAACACTTGTACATAAGTTTTATCAGTGAATTATGGTTTAGTGAGAACGTGATTGTCCATATTGCCTATGGAGAATTGACCCTCATGTATTCGGCGCAGTTGGAAATCAGATGTAGAAAAATGGAGAATTCGAAGAATATGTCTCTTGACGCTTCTGGAGCATGGAAAACGTATCTTTACTCAACTGTATTGATCTCTCTAGCCCTGACATTCACAACTCGGTTTCTCTACTCAAACAGGTTGATCTCTCTCGATTCGTATGTGTGTATGTATGTAATTCATATTCACAGAACTGGATTTATGGTACATATCTTTGTGGATGCATACGATATATGCCACTTGAGATTTTAATTTGAATTTGAAGACTTTTGGAATATAAATTCCTCCATTAGCTTAGAGATGATTTTTCCTTCCTTACGTACATGCATGGATAATTGAGCAAATGATTGATCTTGATATGTTTTAGTAGAATTTGTAGTCTGTTTCACCACGAATTCTTCAGATTAAGTAGTCCCTCAGTTCCTGCCTCCTGGCTTACCCTTTCTTCCACTGTGTTTTCCAGGCATGTTTGGATTCTGGATTTTTTTATGTGATCAATCATGGAATCAGTCAGGAATTCATGGATGAGGTTTTTTACCAAAGCAAAAGGTTTTTTGACCTACCTATACGTGAGAAAATGAAGCTTCTTAGGAACGAGAAACATCGTGGTTACACTCCTGTACTGGATGAATATTTGGATCCTGCCGAACAAAAGCATGGTTTGTTCAACTATGACCTTACCAATGCTGTATTATATACTTGTATCAAGCCACAATGTCGCATTTGTTGTGAAGCCGGATTTGATTTGGGTTGCAATTTGCTGACTATTCCGGAACCTAGACAGGGGTATTGCGGCAATTGATGATGCAAACTCTGAGTTATAAATACTCATTATACGCAGCTGATGTAACTAGTATGCCATCTTCATTCGATATACGACGGAAACTGGTGTGAGTCATGGATGTCCTCAAGTACACAATTGCAGAACCACGTAAAAATTTTCGTGTCTTGTGTTCTTTGTTTAATGTTCCTCTAGCGTTGTTTGTTTGACCTATTTCTCAACAGCATCAGTGGTAAATTCAATGTCTGAGCAACATAATTCTCATGTAGATATTAAACTATTCACCGCTCAACATCCAATGTTTCAAGCTGACACAAAATACTGATCATCCTGTTTCACGGGTGTAGGAGATTTCAAGGAGGGCTATTATATTGGAGTTGAAGTACCTGAAAATGATTCTGACTGGCACAAGCCTTTTTATGGACCAAATGTCTGGCCTACGGCTGGTAACTTCCCGAAACCATTTAATTGTTGAGACACACTGAGCTTATCGTGAGAATTTTGTCTAATTCGTCCTGTCTCAATTAATGCACTCCCCCCCGCACGTGTGAATTAGTTTATCATGAGGCATTGTAAGCATATGGGCAGTCTAGTGTAATGGTACTTGTTTTATGAACTTTATTAACCTCTTTGAACTTTTGTTTGTTTCAAAGATATTTTGCCTGGATGGAGGGAAACTATGGCGAAATATCACCATGAGGCATTGTAAGTTCTATCTCTTATGAACTTCAGATACTCTTGACAGATGTTCTGCTCCATGTGGCTCCTCAGGAATCCAATTGTATTTGTTCTTGTATTTGGATATCTTTCTATGCTGCATAATTTTGTTTCCTTATTGCTATTATCTAGTAAAAATATTTATTGTTCCGTGACAAATGAAAAAGGTTTAATACGATAGTCTGTTGGCATTTTAAAGTATTGGATTACATCAATGCATCTTGGAAATGCGTGGCAGGGAGAAATTCCTATCAAATGAAGCATTGCTGCATACTGCTGAGTTGTTTTTAACTGGCATACACTCAAGAAATTTAGGAGAGAAGTCGTGCATTTGCCAATGTGGTCTTGATGGCTGAGGCTAGATCCTTGAGATCTTGATGAAAGAGTGGTCCTTGTAACTCAGCAATGATAATATTCTCAGTCCATGAAGATGATTCATTTTTATTAATACAAATTCTTTATCCTTGTAATCTATGAAGCACGGATACTCTATTTAGGCCTCCGTATCACGTATCGTATCCGTATCGGATACCGATACTCTCGGATACTCTCCGGGTACGTATCCGTTACGTTTTTTAAAGTATCCAGAATTTAAATTTATTTTTTTGGTATTCGGATACGTTTTGGATAGCTAGGATACGTCTCGTACGCGCAGGGTAAATATGTTATTACTTGAAATATGTGTGTTAAAAGTGTAATTAGGGCTTTATATGTGTTTTCCCCCAAATAGATCGACATAGCTTCTGCTCCCTCTCTCTCTCTCGTCCCCCATCTCACGTTGTGTAATGGAATTTTAGGAATTAAAAATTAAACATATATAATATATTTAGTTTTGTATTTTTATATTCAACGTATCCCCCAACGTATCGTATCCGAGTTTTTAGAAAAATAACGTATCTACGTATCCGTGTCGTATCGTATCCGTATCTCATATCCGTATCCGTATCCGTGCTTCTTAGCTTGTAATCGACCAAGCTCCTCCCCTGCCATGAAGTTTTATGGTGATGGGTGATAACATTATTCCTCGGCCGTGGCAATCCGTACTAAAACCGAAGGACTATTGGTTTTTTGTACTACTTTTGAGTCTAAAACTTCTGAGGACTTCAGTTGTTACAAGTTCTTCGGATGTGTGTAGGATCTTAGTATTTGCTTATGAATTTGACATGGTTTTGGTTACTCAAAGGAGCGTTAAATTTGCTGCAAAACTTTGAAGTAGTAACAGAGGTTAAGGTTGTTTATATCATTTTGGGCATGCAGTTGCATCTATAAACATCACTGTCAAACTTTTTTTTTTCCGGTTTTGTTTTGAAAGTGACTGTTAAACTAAATGCATAAACTTCCCTTTTAACATTTGTAACTTCTAGTTCAGACATAACTTTGAGCTTTCAGTTTGTTTTTATGGTTTGAATTGCACAATATGGTATGTTATAGGTTCTTAACGTTGCATTTCCCTTGGGTATGTTCCATATGTATACAGTGAGGTGGCAAAAGCAATTGCAAGGATCATAGCTCTTGCACTTAACCTAGAAGTTGACTATTTTGATCAGCAAGAAACGCTTGGGAAGCCTATTGCAACCCTGCGTCTGCTACATTATGAAGGTGAAAATCATATTGACGGTCACGAGACTCTAATATAATTCATTCGCTTGCATTGTGATGCTTGTTTGGTTTTATGTCAGGTAGAATTTCTGAGCCTGTGAAGGGAATATTTGGAGCAGGTGCACATTCTGATTTTGGCTTTATAACGCTCTTGGCGACAGATGAGAACTATGGGCTCCAAGTATTGATATGGCTCGTTTTTGAACGATATCACTTACATATATTTAGTGGAAAGATGTTGTAATGATTTCTATTTATGGCAGATATGCAAGGATAGGGATGCTAAACCTCAACAATGGGAATTTGTAGCACCATTAAGAGGGTTAGTGAATAGAATCCAGAGATGTTTTTCCTGAAACTATAATAACAATATCATTTTCGGTTGTAGTTCTTTCTGGTTCCTTTACAAGTATGCCTCTTCATGGTCCAATGTGGTCTAGCTGTGTATGGAATGCATTATGTGGTCATGGTCAAATGGTCAATTGACAACTAAACGAGAAAACTGCAATTTTTAGCCGCAGGTTGCTTTTCTGTTGTTAGATTGTAACTTTTCATAGTTCTGGAGACTAAGCCACCTTTGTTTTATGCTGTTAAGAAAAACCCACATTTGTTTTACCTATTTTAACTTCTCTACATGCATTTTGATTGTGAATTAAGTTAAAATGAAAGAGACCACATACTACGTTTAACTACCACAACTTGATGTAGAATGAGTCTTTTCATTTAAATAGTAGTGCCCAACTGTATTGATGAAATGATGATTGATATCCAACTTTCAGAGCATTTATAGTGAATCTTGCTGACCTGCTAGAGCGCTGGAGCAACTGCATTTTCAGGTAATGCGCATGTCTCAAAGTTCCTATTTTTGCTATGCCCCTTCAGAACGAATGCAGAAGACAACAATAACAGAACCCATCTAGTCCCCAATCATTGGGGGTATGGGCGGGGGACGATTGGAGACAGACCTAACCTTTGGCAATATGCACAAAGTGGCTGCTCTCAGAGTACCACTGAAAAAGTGGCCCCCTAAACCTCCAAGAACCGAGGAGCTACAGGGACGTTCTGCTGCAGAACCATACCCTCAAATCAAAGCCGAAAGGCATCATGGAGGGCAGGCCTAGAGACCCAAATTAATTTATGTGCTCATTACCATGCTTCCTTCATTCATGGTCCAGAGCATCTCAATAATGAGCACATAGAACGAATGCAGAAGAAGAAAAAAAAAAAGATTTAGGAGCTGTGGGACTACCACCCAGATTTTGTTGTGTTGTCCACCATAGCCCACCCCCATGATTCTTGATTCTGCTTACATGCTTTGAGTGTTGGATTAGTTTTTTATGACACTTCCGGTAATCTGTGTATTGGCTTGATTAAATTTTGTAGGTCCACCTTGCATCGAGTGTTGGGTAATGGTCAGGACAGATATTCGGTAATGCCCTTTCAGAAAAGTCTTCTGAATGTTCTTAATTGCATATCCCTCGTGCAATGTTGGTCATAATGTGGTTGGTCATAATTAGCGTGGTATGTTATGCAATAGTTTTGTCTAGTATGCACGATGGCTCTTTTTCGGATCTGATGAGTTTGGGCATCATATAGAAAAGGCCACGCTCAGTTTGGATTTGGTTTTTAAACATAAATATAACAGTCAACCCCTGCTTTCTGTTGATTCTTGTTCTTTTTTTCCTTCATGGATGGTTGGGCGTTGTGGTTCTGTTTCGTTGTTGGAACTTGTTTGTAACCCCGAACCTGTTAACAAGCGAATCCATTGTAACCCCGAACCTGTTAACAAGCGAATCCATCCTATTTTGGACTTACGGTTTGGTAAGATGGTTATCATTGTTCATCGAAGTGAGCTAAAGGACAATATATGCAGCTTAATGTTTGGCGTGCGGGTTTGGTTGACTCCGATCAATTGGCTGTGGGTTCTGCTCTATTTCCCCCTGCGTGTATTAAAACATGTAGCTTATGTTGTTGCCGCTCTCGGGGTTTGGAATGTGAAGATTTAGTCAGACAAAACAAGCGCATTTGCACACCCACACCCACACCCACACCTAGCTAAAGGATTAACTGTGCTGCCATGTATACCAATTCAGTGAAGACATTTTTCAATCTCAGAAAAACATCCGAGTGCATCACTTGCACTCAAGTAATGAGTGCCACCTTTCTGTTCTTATTATTGTAACAATAGAAAATACCAAAGGTAAATTACCAAAACCACCTCCGAGGTTTCTAAAAATTACAGATTTCCCTCACGTTTGGTAAATTACAAAATACCCCCTATCGCATTACGAATTACCTTGTTCTGACATAGCCACTAGAAAATTCGACCGATTCTGTCTAAAATCATCAAATCCCAACTGCAATAAACAAAACCGTGTTTTTTATTGCCTTTGAAGGCCTATTTTCACACCTCTAAACCCTTTCATGAACTATAAAAAGACAGCATGGTCCATTGTAATTAGGATTTGACAATGTCAGACAGATTTTGTCGAATTTCCTATCGGCTACATCATGACAAGGGAGTGATTTATCATGCGACATGGGGTGGTTTTGGTAATTTACCCAAATATCAATTATCTTTAGCTTTCATGTTGGAGCATAGAAACAGTCTCAGAACATAAAATTCTCATCTTGTATACTCTGTAGTTGGTGGTGGGGACGAGCCGTGTGCTCATTTGTCATCTTCTATTTCTATTTTCTACCCATTCTTTCATAGTTTGAAGACTTGGTCATCTCCCTTGCCTGAGCTATACCTCATTCAACCACGTACAATCTTGATGCTTCTACAAGTGTGGTTTTTCCCGGCTGGCTTTTTTTTCTTGTTCAGATCCAAAACAGACACTGCAGCCTTAGGTCATGTGGCCACACCGTAAAACGAGGTTACTTTCACACGTAGCATGACTATTTCGGTCTAGTTTTTGCTTGCGGGTTGGGTGGCCCAAAGGAGTTTGCTCTTAGTGGAAGTCAAACTAGAGACTTGTATTTGTAAGATGCTCACATCCTCCCTCCATATAACTTGAGCTAGCCCTTTGGATTTTCCTGGCTGCCTTTGCATGGTCAAACACCCTTAACTACGTGGTATGAAGTTACCGTATTATGCTTTTAGTGTAAGCTCATTGCAATCTTGCTCAGTATCATTGCAATATTTGCGTTCTGTTATTACACAGTCTTCTGATTTATTTTCATCATGCATAATTATCTGCATCTGAGAAATTACAATTTTTGTGTTTCCTCTTTTTTACATGAGCAGATTGCATACTTTGCGGATCCCAATCATGATTGTCTTGTTGAATGCTTGCCCACCTGCCAGTCACAAGAGAACCCTCCAAAGTAAGTGTCATTAGGGAGAAACTGTTCAAAACTGCAACTACTGTGTCAACCCGTTTGTTTGACTTGATTGACTGTCGGATTCGATCGTATATACAACATATCTGGTGTTAGGACATGGAATAATTACCCAGATACATAATCACACAAATTGTAGGATATGCATTTTTTTTTTCATCGGCGAAAGTCAATATTGGTAGAATAGTTAGATTAGCAGCTTGGACAGTGAGTTGAACTCCCGAACTCCTTTCTCCTAGCACCTAAGATGCTGTTGGATCTAAGGCCTCTTGGCATGTGAGATATACAATTTCTGTGATATTATTAATCCAATCACTATTATCCCCATGGAATTACATTTCTTTTGTGATTACACATTCCTTCACCATTAGTTCTGTCAAATGAACTGGTCCTATAAGTATGCACTCGAATCAACTGTTGACAGTTGCATTCGATTCGAACCTATGTGCATTGGAAGTTCTCAAAGGGTGTTCTCTTTTTGTGAAGTTTTACAGTTTACGGGTGCTTTTCCACCAATCAAGTGTGAAACTTACATGCTCCAGCGATACAAGGATACTCATGCGCGATACAAGGGTACTCATGCAGATCCCAACTCATACAACATATAATACACTAAAGTCCGTCAATCATGAATGCTGGAAGTTCCTCTTCGTTGTATTGAACACAGAGGTTCGCTCCTTCCTGCCATGATCCATATAGAAACTGGTTCTCTTAGTCGAATCCTGGGGGTATATAAAATGGTTCTCTTTGTTGAATTCTGGGGAAACGAGGGTGAACACCGGACTGTGCTCTCTCTCTCTCTCTCTCTCCCTCTCCCTCTCTCTCCAATGTGCAATCATATGCGTAGACAAGTTGGAGCACTGTGCTTGCTTGGAGAGGAATAATTTGGTTTGTGTATGTGTTGTGTTCCGAGTTGTAGAGCAAATATTTGGCGTCGTGCTCAAATTTCTCTATTTTTTGGCGTTGTGTTCAACGTGTAGTATTGGATCAATTGTTATCATTGACATAAGTTATTCAAAAAAATGTCAAAAACATCATTTTCTTCCTAATCGTCGTTATGCTTCGAATAGTAATAGAACTTCTAGCCTAACCATTGTGGTGAAAGGTTAGCAAAATAGATGGTTACTCTTCTCATACCATGATTAAAGGGAACACCCATTGAGGTTCAATGCAGGGATGAAAATTTCATCAACCTCAGCAGGGATGGCAATTTCATCCGAGATTGACAGATACCCATACCGAAATGCCTCTATGGGGGTGGTTTTTCTTTTGATAAATGCTGCTTGCTTAGCTTAGTAAATCACAAATGTTGTGAAACATTACGATGTACAAGGTTGATGGAGAGATACACTATACCAAGAGCGAAAAGATGTTGACGCTATACAGAACTACAAGCTGTAAATCAATTAGCTATGAAGCCGATTCATCGTAGCTTCTGTATTTTGGGCTATCACAAGACTCTCAGGCCGAGGAAGACGTGTTGCCACACCTATAATACATTGCAACTGATCAAATCTAGATGTTCAGCGGGGGAAGTCTCACCGCTGGAGCCTGGTAAGACACATGAACAGAAATATGCGAAAGAAAAGTAAATCACCGAGGTCATAAGCTTTAGAAGCAACATTAGCAGGAATATGTGCGTAGATCTTTCTGATACACGTATGAACAAATGAGGTGCATCAAAACATTTTAGAAAAGCTAATTTGGATAAAATGTGAAAGTAGATTAGTAGCTTTATGTGGGCCCGGTCGTTTCCTCCAGGGCCTCAGAATTAATCGAGGTGTGCATAAGCTGGCCTAGACATCCGGTTATAACCATATCTTCGAATTGAACTAAAGTGAACCAAACCACACGACATCATTTTTGATAGTTCGGCTCAGCTTTGATTTTGCGAAATGTTTTAGTGCTCAGTGCAGTTAACAAAATTCAAAAATCGTATGCAATGGTTTGCTTACTGCTCAGAGCAAAACTGATCCAAATGATCTGTGGAAAGTATTCCGACTAAAGATGTTGAAGAAGAATTAGAAAACGATGTAGCAGCTCTGATGGAATAATAAGACTTTTCATGTGATGTGATTAGTCACAGAAAGTAAGTCCTCTATCCCTAATCTGTGGGAAATTAAGCCACAAGGAGCCCGGATTTGAGGTACCCATAGTGACCCACTCTATAATTTATATTTGAGATCGGAACCGTACAATTTGTCGAGAATATTGAGTAGACAGATGCATCCCAAAAAGCCCTCCACCCCACCTTCAAGTCAACAACCCGGGGTGGAAAGGAGCGAAGCAGTTTTTATTAGTCTAACGGGAAATTTAAGCAACCAAATCAAGTTGTTATGCTTTACTATAGTCAAGTCGCCTCACCCAAGCGTAGGGCTTGAAGGCTGCCCTTATAGATTCCCTAAGGGGTTGTTTTGGTAAGTGGAACCATAGGTCAGAATCAGTGAACAGGGATGGATCCGATTGGAAAAAGGCAACTCCATTGGTCAAGGCATTTAGAAAAACACCAGATAGGGGTCTCGCCGACATCTTTCGGATTGGATTTTGGATATGATGAGCTCTAACTACAAGAGTTCACTAGAATTAATGCTGACCATCTCGTTACTGTTAGGGTTACTTGCTTTCTGGGAACTAGCCCCAGTGCCTCTTAGAGGTGGAGCCAACCCTGATCTTCAATTCGGAGAAGCACTGGAATAGGGGTGGTCAACCACCCAGTGAGCCATAACTAACAGACAGGTGGGCCATGTAAGGGACCGTGTAAAAAAAATCATTTTTTGGAGACGTTTCGATTTGGCCGATAAAAAGTCCCAGTAATTGCTCATTGGATTTTTCAAATCACAACGGTATAATCGGAAGTTACTTTTGAGTAAAGCAAAGTCGTCTTTCACCCATTTTCTTCGGAGAAAAATATGCCGTTTTTCGGTTTTGTACTAAAAGTGTGGGGATGAGATTTTGATGTGATTAAAATTTCAAAATTTTGGAAATGCCATTGTTTCCAAATGAGGGGTACTTCCTTATTTTCATAAATAAATTAAAGTAAAGAAAATTGTCTTTACTTAAGTTTGGTTTATGAAAATAAGTATTGTGGTCACATATTATATACACGGAATCTCACAGAAGCCTTGGCAGATTGTGAGAAAGCACTACAAGTCGAGAGTGCCCATTTCAAGACTGTGCTTTGAGAATGCAAGATCTTACTCAGTCTCAACCAGTATGGGATGGCTTTCGACTGCTTCAAATTGGCTCTTCTTGATCCCCAATCTGGTTCGAATTTTGAATCCATTAAGGGGTATTTGGAGAAATGCAAGAAACTTGAATTCTCTTCAAGAACTGGAGCTTTTGATTAATCTGATTGGGTTTTAAACGGGTTTCGCAGAAAGCATCCATAAATCGCATACATTGGTGCAATGGAAATCAAGAATGTTGATTATGGTACTTTGTTGTACCAAGGCAATTGCAGCTGAGAGGGGTATACTGCCTAGTTCCAAAGATGAGGATCTGGGTTGCAATACCCAATTGGTTATGGGGAAGAGTTTGATAGGTGAAGTAGTTGAATCATCCACAAGATGCCACCAAATCCGTCGATTGATTCGTGGGTTATCTACCGGTTAAGAAGAGGATACACTTGGAATGAGAATCTTGATATGGGTAGAATATTGAAAATATTGGATGTGAATTATGTGGTTGAGGACGCGTTTCATCAAAAGTTTTGGGCAAAAACAGCAGTTACCAGTGTTGGGCTATGGTTGCTTCCCTCCTTCATCAACCATTCATGCAACCCTAATGCACAGCGATTGAATGTTGGTGATTACATGATGATTCATGCTGCTAGAGATATCAAGGCAGGTGAAGAGATCACATTAGTGTATTATGATGTGCTTTTGCCTTCGAGCAATTGTAGAGAAATGGCAAAAAATTGGGGATTTGATTGTTGTTGTAAGAGGTGCAAGTTTGAGGAGGGTATTATGGGGAAACAGGAGATGAGGGAGTTTGAGATAGGTATTGAGAGGGGATTGGAAGCAGGAGGAGGGATGGTTTATAGGTTGGAGGAAGGCATGAGAATGATTAATGCAAGGGGAAAGGAAAAGAGCTATTTGAGAGCATCTTTTTGGGGAGTTTATTATGAAACTTTTGAGTCTGAGAAGACAATGAGGTATTGGAGGAGGCGGATTCCAGCAATGGAGGCTGTGGTGTATAGTGTTGCGGAAGCAGTGGGAAGTGATGAGAGGGTTTTGAAGGTGGTAAGGGAAGGATTGAAGAGAAAAGGCGGTGGCGACCGTGGGATGGTGGAGATGGAGAGAGAAATGAAACTAGGAAGAGGAGTGTATGGGAAGGTGATGAAGAAACAAGCAATGAGGACTCTACTTGAGCTTTGCACTCAAGAGTAAAAGCTATTTGTCTAATAGCTTTTTGTAGTTAGGAAATTTTTTCAAACTGTTTAGGCGCAATTGTTTTGGTTTTCTTGACCACTAATTGTTTTAGAATGAAGTTATCAAAAAGCAGTTTACTTTCAAAGCATGGAAAGTAAATCCTTGAAACAATTTTGCAATGTATGAAACAACATGATTCAGTCGTCTGATCAGAATGCATCAATCTGATTAACATTCCAATCTGTGCATAACTTAAGTGATTTGATTTTACAATCTGCTCCCTACAGTTTGGTAAGCGAGTTATGGAAAATGAAGGGAGTTTCTGGCAAGAATCCCATAGGAGGATCTTGCAACTGCCAGCTTTAAAAAAAGTTCAGTCTTCGACTTATAATCCAGTTTTAGCATCAGTCGTTACATAAAAGTCACTAAAATCTACCGGAAAAAGGAAACAACAATTTTCTAAAAACAAGATAATTCATTAACTATGGTCCTAAGCCTTCTCATGAGCTGCCTGTTTTTAGGATGAATACTCTCTCCAAAGGGACAATAAGAAGGAAGAAGAATAGGAAAGTCAATGGTACTAATTATCATGGAACGAAACGTAGAGAAGTTTGGGATCAACTGATCCATGTCCCTTCTGTACAACAGACAAGTATTATTTTGTAGCCTTTGCTTGATGCAATTACAATCAAACTCATGCCCATAGAGAGAGAAATGAAAGAGAGGAAAGAGATTGAATTGAAGGAGCCACGACGACGATGCATTCACTGTACCTCAAAACCATTGGCGATTGTTTGTTTGGAAGTGTAATTAATATGGCTCTAATCCCTTCTTTGGAATCTCTCTCTCTCTGCCTCCAGATTACAACCCAAACCCTAGCCCCACCCCTCACCACTATATCTACACCACAAACCTTCACTTCCCCCTGCACATTTCTCTCGTTCTCTCTCTTATTTGCTCAGATTTTTGGTTCAAGCCCCCCTAGTGCTATTGAGAGAATAAGTGTTGCAGTGCTTCAGTTCTATCAGCCTTTCCGCATGTTCTTCAGCCATAGTCGTACCGGGAATTCCAGTAGTAGAATATTCATGGGAAAGGTTATGATCATTGGCGGAGTCTGTAGAATCTGTTACATTTTCTGGGGTTGTAGGAGCTAGTCTCCTACAAGTATTTCTCCTGAAACTTTCAGCATTTCCGTCTGATTCTACGTTTTGCTGGTCCAACCTGGAAGAGTAGCTCGAGGAAGACGACCCTGGAAGGAAACTAAAGTTTCTTCCTCCACGAGGCATCACAACTAGTAGCCTTTCCTTAAAGATGACAAGGTCAGATTCCAACCATCTCCTCTGCAGACATCAAATCATACTACCATTATCAGTAATAGATCCATCTATAGAATGCTATTTTTTCAGTAGTTGGCAATACTTACAATGTATGATAACTGAAAAAGAGTTTTAAAAAAAAGCATTAGGTATTGAAAATAAAATAACAACCAACGATAAATAACTTAATACAACAAGCAAGATCTACATAAAGAAAAAGATCTTCATAAGGTTAACAAGATGAGTACACAGAAAATTTCAAAGCAAAAGCAGAAAAAAATAGACTTGAACACTCATTGGACTAAAAGGGCGAACTGGACAAGGATTTGAGAACATCCAAAAAAGGAAAGGTAGCCCATTTTTTAGGAGTACTATTTTTAAGCTAAAATGAAGATAGGCAACCCAAATCTTATGCCAAAAGTCTGGATGCAAAGGACTATAACATGCATCAATTCAGTACAAACATGTCATCTTCGCAGATGCTAAAAGAAGAAGTTTTCAAAAATTGCATTGGGAAAGAGGAAAAGCTAGAGGCCAGGAAAAAAAAAGCGGTGGGATGTAGAAAAAAAATATTGACACATGAGTTTAGGTTACACACGCTATGGAATTAATAAAAAAGAATCAACTACTTGTGCGCTTTATCAATCAACTAACAGCGGGGATCTAGACGAAAAACAATCTACAAAGTAGATACAATTAAAGAAAAGGTTTAGAGGAGGATGAAATACTAGCGAGAGAAGTATAAGAACACAAAGCACAAGATTATATGTTATCACAGGCACAATCAAGGAACCCCGATCTAGTGGGTTTTGTCAATTAACTCCTCCTAGTTTGCAGCTTTATATGCTATCACTTGCACAAGCAAACCAATCCCGAAACAAAGTTTTGTCAATAGATTCCTAAACAACATGCACACAAAACAAACGTCCAACTTAAATGAATGTGACAACTAGAGACACTACCCAGCCGACAATGCCCAAGTCCATGCAAACAGGCCCACAACAAATAGCAACTTAACTAGAAACTATCTGTAACCAAAGAAACATACATAACTACAAGAAGCAAACATTCAATAAAAAGGTCATTTCCTACCAATAACAAAAATATTGCTTGGATCCGCATAGAAATCAAGAATGTACAAAGCATCTACCATTCCCTAATCTCAAATCTGGACATTAACATCACTGCAGTATTTAATAGAAAACTAAATGGGAAGAGAAAGTGAAGAAGAGATTAGGAAAATCGAAGCTATCCAATACATTGATTATAGTGGGATATAAGAAACCTGCTACCCCGTTCGAAACCTAACACTCACAACCACAAAGTAGGAAGCAATCAACTCTCCCTACACCACGAGAACTTACTCATTGGTTAGGAGCCATTGGTCCTGAAATCCTTAAAACGACACAAGTAAAACATTCCTCACAATAGTTTTGTACACATTAAACAAATCCCAACTAAAGCCTAGAAAGAGTTCACCTGGTACAAATGTAGATACAACAATGCTGAATTGATAAAGGCATTGGAAGGAATATCTATTCCATATAGGAAAGTGAGGATTGAGGGAAAAGATGCATAGATCTAGAAAGAAAAAAAGGAAAAGTATTCAGGACATTGACAACATTTGATCCCATGACCAAAGGACCACCATGTGAACAGGCCAATCAGTTGATAGAAGAACAAGAAAATCATGTACTTTTGAATGAAGCATATAGACGATGACCCAAAAAGATATAATCCTAGATGAATGCACAAGGAAAACTTGAGTCACAGAATTCCAACACATCTCAAACCATTAAAGATTAAGAGCTTTATTTAGCCATATACAACACAGCTAGATAAAGACTAAAAGGTGAAGGGCTTAAGTTCCTAAAGCAAAACCAAAGAAGATAAAGCCTTTTCAAAGAGAAAAGTTCTCATCAAACCTTGTAGTCTGGTAAATCGCTAATCCGATTCTCGGAACACATGAACACCTCAATTTTTTCGTCATCTTCATCTTCTTCTTTGATCAAACTGTCCATCATTGTCAAACGACAATTGTTCTGTGAGGCGTAGAACCGCCTTCGAAACAAGTTAGGTATATATTGAAGGCCATCTAGGGCAACACAATGGATCTTATCAATTACGTTGAAAATACCAAATTGCCCCTTGCTATTGTCCATTTTTTCCTTTTCCATAATTATCCTTCTCTTAAGGGGAAGATTATGTGAATTCTACAAACCTAAAGTGGATCCTTGTGCCAGTTAAGGCAATAAGTTAATAACAAACAAGATATGCACACAATCCATTAACAATTAATACATTCTGTGAATGTACAAGGTATTGACGATAAATCAATATAGATGTTAACAACAAATGAGATATAAAGGAATCAAACGTAAAATACTTTCCAATTCTGTAGTACTAGTATTAGTTCCATGTGACTAATTTGCATTGGTCAAGTCTGTTACCTTATCTCCACGTATCAAATTACATACGAAGTTTCCTAAAGCCTCAACTATTTTGCATTAGGATTACACTAGTTTTAGACTTGAAAAACAAGAAAGACACTTGCTAGAGTATCATAAACACACTCGTAGTCCCCCAAAAATTTATGTTGGCCAATGGGAGCATTTTGAATTGGCTTGGAACTGTAGAATAATTCTTGCATTATCAACAGGCCTAGGAAAAATCAAATTTGCATCTAGAGGTCTATACTAGGTCGGATTGGCACGAGCATGACATGTTTTGGCAAGGTGTGATAGGGTATGGGCTTAAGTATGACAGACTAGGCCGGTGTGTTGGGGCATTCAGCTTGAGCAAGGTAAAACAAGAACACAACAAGAGCATATGCATGACATGAGCACACATGTATCTATAATGACCCACCCAGCTGGCCTTCTAACTTTTAGCCTAACCACGTGGCTCAAAAGGTTGACCTCAAGTTATTCAGTAGCTCAGAACATTTCGTTATAAACCACAAACAACTCTCACATCTCTCTGATGTGGGACTAATTGCCCCAAATGGGCTCTCACAATCTCTCCACCTTATGGTGCAACGTCCTCGTTGCATTGGCCCAGTAACCTCCCCTTGTGTTCATGGTGGCAGAGGGCATCCTACCCACCACTTGGACTAGGGCGGGGTCTGATACCACATGCATGTAACGACCCACGCCAGCTGATCAGCTTACTTTTAGCCTAACCACGTTGCTCAAAAGGTTAACCTCAAGTTCTACAATAGTTCAGGACGTTTTCTCATGAAGCACACACAATTCCAACATCTCTTCGATGTGGGACTAATTGCCCTAAATGGGCTCTCGCAATATCTTTCTAGGTAATGCATAAATGAGATCAACCCATTAAATTTAAAGCTAAAATACACATAGCCCCCTCCATCCATTGGCTAGTATCACTAATAACCCCCTTAATTGCAAAAGTGGGCAATGATACCCCTAATCTCCCCATCATTGGTAAATTACTACCTCTATCATTGGAAAAGCCAAATTGACCACATAACCATCAAATAACATGCGTTGGATCATCACCGTTCCAAGAGAGACGACTTGACAATGGCTATATTTTGTCTTAATATAAAGGAAAATATTTTTTTTCCTGAATTAGTATCGTACTATCATAAGTCGTTATTTTTGTCGAAAAAAATCAATTTTATTAAGTAGAAACGTGGCACTACTAATAGTTCTTGATTCAATAAAAATAGAAAAATCGGAGTTAGTACGATCCAAAACAAATTCCTAGGCATCGTAATCATTTTTCCTATACTTGGTATAATTGCTCTTGTATCTTATGTATTTTTGCTAAAAGGCAGTCGAAAAGACTTTTATGTTGGATATTATCAAAGTAACCAAGCGGAAAGAAATTGATCGATCTCGTTCCACCACAAGAACCCTATTCGGGGATGGAGACAGGAATTTCACTACATAGGGGCGAGCTTATATAATTAATTAGGAATTTTTTTCTCTACATAATACTAGAGGTTTTTTTTTTCCTTGCAGGAGCGACTGCCCCTACTAGTCCCATCTTTAGCTCCAGCCCTGACCCCATTGGTATTCCCCCTGTCTCCTCTCTATCTCTAGTGATACCTCAGCTCCCATGGCAAGGTCGATCATCTCTTCGCATTCTCTCCCATCATGTACTCTGTGTGCCAGGTGCTTGTGTTAAGCATCCGATTCGATTGCATTGAAGATTTTTAAAGAACACACTTAAATTTCCAAAGTTGAAGAGTTGACATCGACAAGGAAGATGCATCAACTTAAAGTCTTACTCAATATTTAGAATCATAAAGTAGATCGAGTTGATATGTATATTCATTCATAATTTTGACGCATTTCTAGGGCTTGCATTCAATTTAGGGTTTTGAAATCCTGCATAAATTTTGGAAAAAATAAGGAGATTTGTTGTTTGTGTCCAATATTTGATTTTTAAGTTGGATTCCATAGCTGTGCCTATAGTTCCCTATAGCTTTTCATTAAGTTTGAGTGGTCCTTTTGTCCTCAACTTTCTCTTTATGTGTAAAGCTACTGTTTGCAGAGTCCATGGATGGGAGGGATAAGAGAGAAATCAATAGAGAAGCGGAGTTTTTTTTAAAGCTATTTCATGTGAAAATTACCTAAACCAAACCCTAAGTTATTCCTCAGATAGGGCCAGATCTCTAATACTTTTTTAGCAGAAGGGGTGTTATTGGTTGACATGAATAGAGTTGGGTGTCATTGTCCACTTTTGAAGTTGAAAGGGTGTTAGTGATACAGGCCAATAGATGAACGGGTGTCCGCGTAGTTTAGCCTAAATTTAATCGCAGATAAGTGAGATTTACTCCTTCTAGAATCAATTGAATAACTTGGATAGTTTTGAACCATTGAGTTTTTTTACTTGTTTAGCACCACAAGTTTAGGATTCAAGATTCGCAATTCAAAAAGTGATGAGATAGAAGTTCAAAACCATGATAATGCAAAGGGGATAAAAAGGTTATTTGCATATTTATTATGCTATTTTAAATATAGATATTTGAAAATAATTAGTTTTAGCTCTAGAAAATATATATAGCCAATTTCTATTTTGATTATTTTAAGGGTTATTTACTGGGAAACCCCCAAACAATACTTCTTTGTCTTGGACACCCCATGTAAGAATTTTCCTACAAATGGACCCCTCTATCTACGTAAACTTCTAAAGCCCTAACTCCGTTGATAAAATGAGTTAAAAGACATTTTTACCCTCACCTATATATACCAACACTTTCCCAGCAGTCATTCCACCCTTAAAGCAAGAGCATCAGACTCTTCATTTTTAAGGTAAAATAGAGAATGCTCTTCACAAAAAGAGGATGCAGCAACCTAGCTATTGAGGTAGGCATCTATCTATCTATCTATCTATCTAGAGTTAATTAAATAATCGTCCTGTTTTTGGATGTCATGTACGTTTTCATCCCGCTCATTTTATGGAATTATGTTTCCATCCACTTTATATGTGATTTACCAATATTACCCTTCTATCTATATATACATAAGTAATAGAACTCCCAAAAAAATCAATTACTTATTTTTAGGGATTGGCTAAAATTTCTCCATGATAATGTTTCCTAAAATCAAGGAATTTTCAAATATGGTGGATGATTGTATTACCTAAAATTAAGGAATTTTTGAAATTGTGGATGATTGTAATGCCTAAAATCAAGGAATTTTTGAAATCGTTAAAAAATGATTGGGATGGAATTATTCCCAAATATGGTCTTGTGGGATGGAATTATTCCCAAATATGGTCCTGTAATGCCTAAAATCAAGGAATTATTCCCAAATACGGCTGCAAAAAGTGCTACGTTCCATCTCCGGTAATATTTGGGTACAAAAAATTAGACTTATTACGTTGAATCATGGTAAAAATATTAACCAAACCCAAAAAATATGTTAAAATTGATTTACCATGATATATAACATAGTTAATTTAGACGACTTGTTACAATGAATCATGGTAAAAACTAGTTCACAACATATTTCAATGGTTATGGTAAAAATATGAACCAATAAAATAGAAAATATGGTTAAATCTTTCCTAGATTAGTAACATGGTTAATTCAGAAAAAAAAAAAACATATTTCAATGGTTATGGTAAAAATATGAACCAATAAAATAGAAAATATGGTAAAATCTTTCCCAGATCAGTTACATGGTTAATTCAGAAGACTTGCTACATTGAATAATGACAAAAAAAATTTGTTCAAAACATATTTCAATGACTATGGAAAACACATTAACACATAAAATATGGTAAAATGTGT
This sequence comes from Gaultheria prostrata, assembly GCA_036023075.1. Taxonomy (NCBI): domain Eukaryota; kingdom Viridiplantae; phylum Streptophyta; class Magnoliopsida; order Ericales; family Ericaceae; genus Gaultheria; species Gaultheria prostrata. Next base: position 2,000 of record JAXBDA010000266.1, on the reverse strand, counting down.
TTCCATATCAATAACATGGTTAATTCAAACAACTTGTTACATGGATTCATGGTAATAACAAAAATGGAGCAGGTCAGGAAAGGCAACGAAAATGAGACCCAATCGGAAAAGCGACGGAAATGTTTATGGAGCCGGTCGTTGGAACGTCGACGGGTGAAGATTTGAGGCGAAGAGTTGGAACGGGAAGGGCGGAAGATTGGGGACGCATATTAGTCGTCGCCAAGTTTGCCAATAGAGAGGATTGTCGATGGCAACATGGACCGCAATGGGTGAAAGTTTGAGACGTCGATTTGGAACTGCCTAGGTGAATCAATCGACAAAAAAATATCCAAAATCAGAATCCACTGAAACAAAGTGGTAAACATCAAATAATCACCTACAGTAACGTTGAATCAATCGACCAAAAAATTATCCTAAATCAGAGAAGATGGTGTATTGTATACAATAAGCTCTTACCAATTTTTGAATAGTACAACAATTCAACTAGTTTGATTCACCAAACTGAAGGAGATGCAATTCGGGGATGTCGATTTGGGACGGCAAGGCAGGGGCATGTTTGGCTAATTGACACATAAAACGACAATAAAAGCTTCAAAGCAGATACATATGTGATGGGTGAAGATCCGAGATAAGGGACGGAACAAAAAATACCTAACAAGCAATATTTTGGGCTGGATGGTTTTGATAAAGATTTTCTCCACCGAGTTGATTGAGTTACTCCGGCGACTTGGATTCCAGGTGGTTAAGTTTTCCGACCACCAAGGAATGGCAAAGATGGACGATTTGGTACGCCGGTTTGTTACTCCAACTGGTGAAGTACGTCGGTAAACAGACCTCGAAAATTTCCGGCAAAGGTGGACGATTATGGTACCTCGATGTAGGATGGTGGAAGGACGATGGCGAGACGTCGACTATTCAGTGATTGAGTTTGATCGGGATGGCGAGGATGGTGGAATGGCCGTCGCTTCATCTAGGATTTTTGGCGTTAAATTAGGGATTGAATGCAGTTGAGAGATTTTAGGGATTGGGTTTTATCCCCAAATCCCGTAATTGCAGTCCAGGACCTCCGAACTTTGAAATCAGTCCACTTTCTATCCCCTTATATAAGCAACTTTTAATTTGGTCCTCAATCCCCTAAAATGTTATATATTATATATTTATATATATCTCAAGGGCATTTTAGGATTTATTTGAATCTCGGGATGGAAACATAACTCCTTAATATGCTGAGGATGATTTTCTAATTTCGAGTGAATAAGAGGATGATTATTTAAGTGCCCCATCTATCTATTCTATCTTTAAATATACTATAACAATGTAGTTGGTGCTCTCAAAAGCCTCCAAACTCCCAATCCTAAACTCTCCTTAAAACTAGGTTTCCCCCTCTCTCATCCCCTCCCACGTGGCTATGATTTTTGATGATAAATTGATAACTCACAAAACTACCGTGGGGACACGTGCAACTTTGCACAAGGCTATTTATGAATGAAAACCAACCACATGCATAATAGGGAAGTCATCTAAGTGCCAAACGTGGGCAAGAAACTGCCCCTTCCTCTGTCTATATATATATATATAACTGCACCAGTAAGAGGGAACTTTGGAGAGAAGTTTCGAAAGATTCAGAAAAGAAGAACAAGAACAGTTTACGACGGAGAGAACAATATAAGTGAGACATTTGAGAAAAGTGGAAAAAAAGTTTTTGAGTAAAGATCAATACCCATCAGTGAAGGTTGATTTATTCTTTCTTCCTTCTCTTCTCTCTCTTTTCAAATCTTGAGTCTGTATCTTCGTGGACATTTTGTTGTTGTTCCCCGTGCATCGAACGGGCACAACACTATATTTAAATATACTATAGCAGTGTAGTTGGCCCTCCCAAAACTCTCCAAAACCTCTAATCCTAATTTTCTAGATTTTTCAATTATTTTACATTTATTTACAAAAATCCACATGTACCATCTCCCACACAACCTCCATCCCACTTTCTATTCCTCCCCTTT
>JAXBDA010000265.1:0-98718 GCA_036023075.1 Gaultheria prostrata | reverse complement strand
TTTTGTGGCCTTATATGAGATTTTCTGACTACCCGTATGAGGGTGCATACCGTATGCACTTCATACCTCTAGCCACAAAATCTCATATTTTGAGTCACAAAATCTCATATGGAGCAATTTGTAGGGGGTGCGCATAGTAGCATTACCCACGTTATCCACCTATTCTATGCCTAAATCTTGTTGTTACTATGAAGTATGGAGTCTGATAGTACTGTAAACTTAGTCATGCATTAGCGAATCTCACTAAGGGTGCATCCAATTTGGATTGGTCCGGTTCTGTTGAAATCTATGCTGAAATCCAAAAATTGAATTGTTAATCTTTTATGAAATTTTGTTAGGATGCTTTGGATAAAAAAGAAGAAGAAGAAGAAGTTATAATTGTTGCTATAAATGTTTATAAAACATCTCTGATATTAAAATCTATATTGGTTTTCATCGTTGCAAACCAAATTCCAAACAATGTGTTGTAACACGAACGCTATGCACGCAACTAAGTTAGGAGAAAGCAAACAAAATCAACAAGCACACACGACACAAAGATTTACGTTGTTCCCCAAGATGGGTACGTCCATAGGCGAGGAGAGAGAGAGTTCAATATTAATGGTGAAGAAGAGATACAAAAAGCCGGCGGTAATATGTAACTCTAGAGATGCCGCACAATATGAGAAGTAAACTAAGGATTAAACCCTAGAAGCCCCCAAAGTCCCCCTTTTATAAGAAGATACAAAAATAAATCCAAAAAGCCCTAAAACGCAGCCATCGCATTTTGGTCACTCAAGCCAGCTTTTAGACCGAGATCGCTTGAGCCAACCTACCACAATCAGAAATTCAAAGCACTCCCAACACAATGGACGTAACCTTAGTTGGGTGAACCATGTAAATGATTTTCAGTTCATGTGTAATTGTTCTTAGCGCGTGATTGCAAAATACTAAGAGCAGATTTTGAGATTTAGATTTTAAAAAGCTATTGCAATTGTTTGTCAAAAATTCTTATCAACAAACTTTTGGGACTCTAGAGATTCCTAAAAGCTAAAACAATCTAAAATTTGATTCCAGAAAAGCTAAATTTATGGTGCTTTTCGAACCAGATTTTAGATTCTAAGTGTTCTAACAGTTTACTTTCAACTTTTACAATAAATAGTATTACTCCCTCCGTTGCTTTGAAGTGTGCACCTTGGTAAATCCAACTTTTAATTAAGACATGATAACACTTTAAAAGTTGTAACTTTCCATGATTGCCCTTTATAGAAACATCTTCATAAGCCTTCATTACACTTTTATGCGATTTTTTTGGAATCTACTCATGGCCAAATGAAAAATATAACAGCTTTTATCCACTAACTTTTCATTTTTAAAATAGACACTTGATAGCCGAAATGAAATACTGGACAGGAAGGGACGAATGGAGTAGCTGTTACTGCAGCTTTAATCACAATTTCATAGTTATTAGTAATTAGTAAGCACGCTATATCCTTCTACCATAATCCGAAATCTATAATAAAAAAATGTGAAGCCATAATAAAAAAATTGTCCCACAGCTATCTCAGCCTTAGATTTGCTCAAAGTTCGCATTTTCCTAACTGCTACAGTATGAGTGAAGTGACACAACTTCTTATAGTCTTTTCCTGCAGCTCTCACACTAATTATACTTCAATTGGCAAATACAGAGGGAATCCTAAATCAAAGCTGCCATCTAGTTGGTGGGTCATGGTCCAGCATCAATCTATTTTAGGTGGTGGAGTGACACAGCTTATAGTCTTTTCCTCGTCTAAAAGTGGCAATAGAAGGCAGGGGAATGTTGAAGACATTATTTCCAGGGAATGGGAAATAATAATTCTTACTAGAAAGAGAGCTGAGCAGCATTCTAAAAGAAGGTCTGGAAGGTCGAGTACTCGCCGCCTAAACTCTAGAAGGCCCCTCACTGACTAGCCCGACTAATTACCTGACTAGGCGCCGAGAACTCAGCCCTGAAAGCAAGAAGGTGCCCGATCGCCTTGGGATCGCCTAACGAGTTTTAGAACCTTGGAACTGAGGCATTGTTCTACACTTCTATTACCTTGATTTTTTTGGGCTTTTTTACTTTTCGGGATATTTTCAATTGAGGAGAATGATCTGCCTCGAAAACCGTAAAAAGCCACAAAAATCAAAAAACCAAATAAGACCAGACTAATTTGGTAATACCATCCAACTAATTCAGTGTCTTGTATAGTCTCTTGGCAATCATATCAAAGGTCCAATCCACCCACCCTTGTCAGTCATTTACACATAAAAATTGTAGTTGTAAATTTATCATACCGTATTTAGACTATTCTCTTTTTTAGCACTGAGAGTTTATCACAATTTGGAAACATCTTTTTAATAGACAGGAAAATAAGGTTACCCAGTAGGCGAGGCTCCTGTTGGTTCCAGAGAAGGGTTGAGTATACTCAGCCTAACCCATAATCAGAGCGGTTGTTTCCATGACTCTACCCCGTGACCACCATATCACACTGAGGCAACCATCGTTGTGCCTGAGCCGCCCTTCTTTTTAATTAAGAGCCAACTCCAGGAATTTTGAATATGGTATTAAAAAATTACATTAACTCTACTAGTCATATATACACAATTTTTTATATATTAATTTGAATAATGAGACCAAATGATACGAAAATACGTTCATTTATGTCACAATTACATGTTCTTGACAAATCTATTTTTAGGCCAAGCAAAATTAAACCAGTACATAAACACATTAGTTTTTTAATTATTGGAAACTGTCTGGCGAATAGGTTCCCCCGGATTTTTTTTTATGTACTCTTATTTTGTGGAGATATAGAATTGATTATTGTTCAGAGAAAAACCAGAGCGCAATATCGATACCAATAGATACTTTTTGCTCTCTCTATTTTTCTTTAATTTTTTGTCATTAAGAATATTATGTGCTTTGTTTTGAGCTAATATATTAGGTATTCAATTGTAAATTTTCTAGATTGAGGAATGTCATAGTATAGGAGCAAGTGGTCAAACAAACTCGAGATAAAATTATTGCATGTAATATAAAATGGAAAAGAGTTTAGGTAGTTCAATTCACCATCTATGGGAAGCTATTCTTTAAATTGGATTGGCTTACAAGGCTGATTTTTTGGGCTAGTTGTTCAAATATTTTGGGTTAGGTGTTCAAATATTTTTAACTTGGGTGTTCAAAAAGGACAAAACTTAAATAAAATTACAAAAAAATTACTCCATGTATTCTTAAAAAAAAAAAAATTAGGATGTTCTTTTTTTTTTTTTTTTTGGTACACAAAATTAGGATGTTCAAGTGACCATTAAAGGATGGAGAGCCGCCTCCTTTTTATTGCTTCTCAAAATATGGTTTCTTTTACAAAAAGCTTTACTATATATATACATTAGAAAAGCTGTCAACAAAACGAACTTTCCAAGAACTGATTCTAGAAAATGTAACCAGGCTTTCCAATTTTTTCCACCACATTTTCTTGATAACAACTGCAAGCTTTTAAACCAGAAATTTCTCATCGGCCATTGCAGTTTTATCTTTAGAACAACTGAATCTTACCGGGAAAATGAAGCATGAGAAGGCTGTTACGAAGTCCTCTGTGTCTCATCTTCTGTGGGTGGTAACCGTTCTAAGTTATAACCGTCTGGCCCCTGAAAATGAATAATAGGAGGAGACTGGAAAGCTTGTCGCAGCACGGTCAGGCCTCCCCGACACGGGGCCATTTGGATTCATGGGTATAGGAACTTGAGGCAATGCAGCCATTGGGTAGTGGTAGCTACTGTAGCGTCCAACAATATTGTTCTGGAGCAGATCATATTCTCCCTTAGAGGGCAATTGTGGATGCGGATGGACTATCTCCTCCTCAGCTATATACCTGTGATGGCAGAAATTGAAGGAGATCATGATAGGTTTCAGTTTCTTTATACGAAGAAGTTGAAAGGAAAAATAAATATGAATTTCAAAATTCAAGGCGATATTGTTTGAAAATCCAGGAAAAAGTTAGTTTTGGACAGACATGTGATAATGTCGAACTTTTTTACTTGTTTTTCATCCTTATTTTAGGCCACAACCAGATGATACATTTTCTTTCTAATATCTAGATGGCTTTGAAGGGGACAAACCGCCCCTGATACCACCTCCTTAGTAGAGTACATAGCTTGTGTTTCTTGCGACTCTGAACGTTTTGAAAGATGAGTAAAACAACTTCATAGCATTGTCGAAGTATTCCCGCCTCTAGAAGCACAACGGTTACACATCCAAAAGAACCGAATAATGAGTTCAAAATATTCAAAAACTGAGACTCAAAGCAACTCAGTAAGTTGCTAAAGTTCTAAACCATTGCAAAGAATAGAGAGATAAGGAGGGTAAATCTTGATGCATCGACATGCCATCCAAGAACGACAACAGGATTTAAGAATAAAGGCTAACCAAGAAACCAAATGCTGTATTCCGAACTTTTCCCTCTTGTTCCCCATCTAAGTGGCTTCGGAAGTGCAAGATACACAAATCAGTATTCTCCGCCAAAATTCGAAAGAAATTACCTGGAATATCGGTCGTGCACAATCTGGGAAGTATCTTCAGTAACGTACGTCCTTTGATTTTGTCGAAAGTAATACGGTTCATTTGGAGCTGGCAGACCTTGATGGTCCAAAGTTGGATAATCACGTTCCATGGTTGCGTCAGTTCCAAACAACTCTTGGTGTGAGCTCCGCACCCTATGTTCCATAAAATGAGGATCAATCATAGGCCCTAAACGACCATGTTGCATTCCTTGATACCGACCCTCTGGAGGAGGCAGTATGGCATGTGGCTGGGCAACCTCTGGCATTGGAGCCACAGGTGCCGCTGTTGAACTCACCCACATTTGCATAGAATAATGATCAATCGTTGGTGCTACACGACCTTGTTGCCTTCCGTAATACTGATCCTCTGGATGTAGTGGTATAGCCCTTGGTGGGGCTACCTCTGGCATAGGAGCCACGGATGCTGCTGTTGATTCAATACATGGCCGAAATAATGACAGTAGATCCCTCACCTGTATTTTACTGGGAAGTTAAGCAATGAAATGTAAAGAACTAACGAGACATGACCCAGGTGATAAAAAATAAAAATAAAACCTTACTTGGCAGCCACTGAGTTCTGGTTTAAATCTGGAGGGGGCCTCATAGTTATCCTTTATAGCATGTTTGAAAGCAGTCTCGGGAAGGGGAAGACAGTCCTTATCAATTGCGAACCTCACCTGCACAGAAGGTAATGGCAGTCTAAACGCATTGGGCAGAAGGAAAGTCAGGTCAAGAAAGAATCAAGTACCCAAATGCTTTCAACTAAAGAAAACTAGAAGCCAAAAACAACTGAACAGGACACCATGTAACAAGCATGATGGATCGTATGAAGACGATGTGTAACTTTGGTTTCACTCCCTCACCCATAATGTGCTCACTCGGCCACACCTACTGCGTACAGGCCAAGGGCACACCCTGCCCATCCGTGGTTACTCCAGTCAAATATGCCAGGAACACAATTTTTGATAGAATTCAATCGTAAAAGCTAGACATTGTGGTGAGAGTGTCCTCACGCTTAGAAACTACACATTACTTTGTCCCTAGTGATGTTGAACTTTTCTGTACGAAAACATTCTATTTTATCAGCCGTTCCCCTTTTTCTACTCATTTAATTACTTGTAATGTGCAAGATATGGAGACTGGAAGTGAAGATCGAAAACTGATAGATAACAAAGAGTCAATAATTTCATTCGCAGCCCAAAAACTAAGGACGAAGAGGTTGAGATTGTATGGACCGTAGTCCAAAGAATCCAAGTAGGTTGGCTCAAGTGAAGGGTTGCTTGAGACAATTCGCAATCAAGAAATGTCAACAATACTGAAAGGAAGTTCTATAGAAGTATAACGCCAGCTATGCTTCACCGAAGAGAACATCAGGCTATTAAAAATAACACACAGATAACTGGTGCAGCTGAGATGAGAATGCTTAGTTGGACTCTGTAAGACCATATAAAACCATGTACGATAGAATCATAAATGGACCCATTTGTTGAATTTTATAAGTATAGAAGATGATTTTGTCATGTACAAGCAAAAACATGTGGATCAAAAGTAAAAAATGTGATATCATCGCTTAAATACAAGGGCAAGAAGAAAACCAAAATTTTGACATGGATGTTGCAGTGAGAGAACAACTTAATTGTTATACTTAATTAAAACCCTTAACAGATTGGGATTGAGAAATAAATTCATATAACCCATATAAGAGTGGAATTAAGATAAAAGACTCATGTAGTTGACCCCAATGGGCGGGCCATAAGTCTAGGACTACTTCTGGTTTCATTTGGTATGTACTTCATGAATTGAGTTTCCTATTTAACTCAAGGAAACAAATTTCAACTAAAGAGAGTATGTGGTAGAGATAATGCAGTCAGGCATCTACGATGGGGGTTGTGGTGGTTGTCAAGTTAGGCAAGTACTAAAGTGGTGGTCTAATATCAAGCTGGTTCGGTACACAGAGAGAGGAGGCCAAGGATGGTGTTGTTGGAGGGTGGAAATGTTGATTTGGCACAATAGCCATCTGGAAGGAGTATGATGCCCCACCTCGCAACTATACTCTGTTATAAGGTGATTGTAGCTCCCACATCGATCAGCAATGGGTATGTACATGTGGTAGATGATACTTTGTCAACAGGTTCATATGGAGAACACACGCGAATTTTCGGAACTGCAATTGATACAAGTTTTTACTAGCCTGTATCATGAATACATCAACAGGTAATGATGTCATAAAATCATGACATGACCAAAATCCATCAGTGCCTGACCAAAGTACAATGCCACCAGTCAGGTGCCGAATGAAACTTCCTAAGCATGGGACTGATTGTGATTAGGATCAGACACAATGCATGACAGGAATTTTCCAAAAACAATCCTATGGCACAAAAGAATTGGCTGCAAGGCACTATGTAGAAAGATTGGAACTCGGAAGAATGTTGGCACGAGACAAGTCCAGTAGGTATACCAAGGTCTTGGACAGATGAAATGGTACAAATATTACCTGTGCAGGAAAGTTGCCTCCAAAAGCATGAGGTTCCAAGTTCAATTGTCCACGACAGTCTGCCTTGTATACACCATAGAGAAGCCTCTGGTCAAAATCATACAGAAAAAGTTTCATGTCTGCCTTGATCTTCTCCAAAACTTCCTTCTTCCCTGCAGGAAGCCCAAAAAGACGGTATCCAAAGCACTCTGGTTTTGTCTTCGCGTTGCACATAAATATATAACCAGAGAGTTGCTCGGATTTGTCCTTGACCTTCTCTTTTTCCCTCACTGCAGCTCTACTGCCGGTAGTGGCAGGAGCAGAAGCAAGGGTTTGAGAAGGATCAGACAGGGGGACCGGAGCAGGAGGGACAGCAGCAGTTGTCTTAGCCTTTGAAACCTTCTTCTTCTCCACTCTTTTGTTGGCATCTGGTCGCCTTATAGTTTGCTCCTTGCCCTTGAGCTTCTTGCCTCTTATTTTTGCCATAACCAAAACTGTGCTAGTGGAGAAAACACCACAGTTCAACTTCAATGAATTGGATCCATAATATCATCACAAGAGGAGGAAGAAAGGATGGGCCAAAGGAACAAAACTTGAGAAGATTATGCTAAGGCGAAAAGAAACTTTTTTCCCCAATGTAATCAACAAAGAATGGTGTTGAACCGTGAACAATATTAGCTAAAGTCTTTGAGAAAATAACTCGTAGTAAACTGCAACAGCTTCTTGATATAGAGAAAAAGAGAAACCCAATATCTGTTCCTTATAGACAATCATCCTATATATAATAATGGCTTTAGTCTGCCATAACCTGGTTTCCCACTAAAAGGAGACTGCACTACAAAACTTGCTGAGTATCAGCATACCACTGGCAATATCTTCACCAAAAAGCCCATGTTTAGATTTATTACAATGGATTTTATTGATTCCATTTTCCACCAACTCCAACCACATGAAAATTATAATCCCCCAAGGATGCAAAATGGAACCATCTCTTTGGCTTCCTTGTTTTTATCAAGGGGTGTTCATGCCACCATATAAATGTACTTTAACATGTTTCAAAATGCGTTAAAGATTGGCTTGGTTATCTTTCAAATGATCTTAAACGAGCTACAGTCAAACCAAGCTGGACTAGTTTGTTTTTTTCCTAGAAAGTCCTAGAATGCATATAAGCTTATCATGCCAAAGTTGATCCAACCACAATCAAACTTATTTGCATAAAGAGCCGGTCAGCTTTCACTCATCCAAAGACAATTCAAGCTCAAATAGCTTGGTTAGCCCTAATTATCAGCTATGGCGTCATTCGCAATTTTCAAACACCACATAAATTCTCTACCTCTGATATCTATCAGCTATGGCGTCATTGCACAAAAGTTTCATAAGACAAGACTATGGTACTCTTGACAGTCCTCAAACCGATATGGTTAATGTCTGCTCCAGCATTGAATTTTAAAACCTTAAGAAATTGGTGACTTATTAAGACATTGCAAGAGAAACGGAAGAATGTTACATGTAAATAGACTAACTTCTTGCAATAACCTCAATTATTCAGCTCAGCCGTGGAAGAAGACTATTACACAGCAATTTCTAAATACGAAAACCCGCCAACAGCCACGTTAAAGTGTCATGAATTTGCATGTTTTCCTATTTCTGAAACCACATATAAAAGCAATTCATCAGAAATTCATGCCGATTCGAATCTGCTTCACATCCAGTCCCACAATTCAACAGAAGAGAGAGAGAGGACTTGATCATATCAAAATCAACTATATATATTATCCCTGATACATGTACAGAACCCTAATTATAGCTTGCGATGAGAGAGTAAGGAGAAAAGAAAACGGAGTTTGACCTCAACAGCAGGAGGATCTTGGAGGTGAAGGCTAGCTCCATTGCCACATTAACAGATTTGCGCTTTTAAACTTGTAAATGTTTACGGGTGCAATGTTACGCCCGTTAGAGGTATAAAAAGATATATTTGTGGATCACGTGTGTACTTTTAAGTACACTTTTTAAGTGTACTCCAAAGTACATGTGTGCTTTAAAAGTATACTTTAGAGTACAAGCAATAAGTGTATTTTTTTGTACCCTTAACAGGCGCAATGGTACGCCCGTTAGCAAGACCCTTTAAACTTTATTTCCAGGATACCTGAAAAAAACGTGGTTAGCAAACACGCTTTCCGAAAATCGTGTTGCAGAACACGCCTTCTCAGCAATTAATGGAACGCTTAATTTTCGATTAATGATTAATAAAAATATTTTAAGTAAACACGTTTTCTAAAGGTGTGCTAGGGAAACACGCTTTTAAAAGATGTAGAAATTTTCATTTAAACATCTAAGAAAAAGCACCAGATCAGATTTTCAAGCAAAGCATCAATTTTTAGCAAACATCCGATCCTACAACTGCCCCGCCTCCTCCGCCGTTTACCTCATCGGTGTTGATGGAACTGGGGAGGGAAGGGATGACAGATAGTCGGCAGTGGCGGCTGTCAGTGTAGCAAGGCCGGCTCTAATGTTTGGGTTGCCCAAGTCCGACCATTTCTTGGTTGCCCTTTTAATATTAAGTCATAAAAATAAAAAGATATACAAGCAAAAAAATTTAAAATTTCAAGAGTTATTGTAAAGGCCCAAAGCAAACTCCAAATATTGGGCTCCCTGAGTCTTCAAGAGTCCTTATAGAAAATTACAAAAATTCAAACTAACAGGATACAATTATAAAAGATAAATGCAAAAAATATAATTGTAAGAGATTTTTTTCTCATATTTTAATTATGATTTGTGTAAAAAAAATTTAAATCGTGTTAGCTCACTTGATATGTTGTCAATTTTCCATACATTTATGTGAGTGTTTTTATATTTGGGGGTATATTTTAGTGTGATTCTAGATTTGTTTGGCATAACAAATGGAGTAGAGAAAAATGAAAAGAATGGGAGGTCTGTTGAAAAATAAGAAAATGGAAGAAAAGGGGCAACGAAAGGGAGAAGCCAAAAATCAGAGAAAAAGTAGCTACTGGGAATCGAACTGTATGCCATTATTGCCATCAAACCAAGTGCATTATTTGTACTTCTTAAGGAAACTTTTTTGTATTTATATTTAACTTATGGTTTTTAGTTTTTTTGGGTTGCCCCCAACCCGGGGGTTGCCCAAGCCCATGGGCTTGTTGGGCTCACCTCTGGGCCGGCCCTGAGTGATAACTGAGAAGTGGAAGCCGAAAACGGCGAGGTACAGTGACAATCACGTGAAGGTGGATGGATCAAACATAGATGAGAACAGGTTCTCCAACCCTTTACTCGTGTTTTACAAAAATTATACATAAAAAAGCACATAACGGTTAATGGGCCAGCTCCGTTGGATGACGAGAAAGGGAGAGAAGAGAAAGGAGTCATCGCTCACCAAATCTCACAATTTTTTGTAAGATTGGGTGAGAATTGAGAAAGATGAAGGACCAATCAAAATAAAACTTGTTCACTTCTCTTTTGTGAATTTTTTTCTAAAAAGATTCTTCACTCATTTTTTTTTCTCTTCAATCATTACTCACCCTCCACCCATTACCTTTAAAGTCCAATAATTATTCTCATTTCTCTCTATCTCACAAAAATAAATGTCTAAATTTTTTTTCAAAACTCTTATCCAAACACATATTTTTATACCTTTTTTCCAATTCTCACCAGAATATTTAAATGAGTAATTTGGCTAAAAATCATTACCCTTTTCTTTTCTTTTTTTTTCTCACGGAATCTCTTATACAAAAGTGAAGTGGTTTGTGAGAGCTTGAATTTCCGCTTAATTTATATTGCAGTTATAACGCCTCTAGATAAGAAATTAGTACAGTAATTCTTTATGGACACCAGCATTTAAGATCAAATTAATTTGTTTTTTATAATTGTAATGGCGGTATTATTATTTTCATTAATCTAAATACTACAATAACTTTCATAAATAAGATAAAACCATAGGAAGAATTATTTTTGGTTAAGTGTGGAAAATGGAAGCGGGGCCAGATAACTCACTATAGGGTTATAGTGAGCCTCGTTGGGTTGACCATCTCAGTTGGATTTAATCCAAATTCTAAATGATCTGAGTCAATCATTGTTCGGATTAAAATCCGAAAGTTTCTTATCGAGATGGATTACCGAATGAGCTCACTACGGAACCGTAGCCATGGAAAATATCCAATGATTGATGAGTATTCTTTCATTATTCATTAAAGACACCGAAGATATCACTGATCTGATGTTGATCATGATCATGATGATGATCATGATGATAATGGATAAAGATCATTTGCCCGTATACAAAAAGTCAAGTGATCAATACTCTCTCTCTCTCTCTCTCTCTCTCTCTCTCTCTCTCGTGCTATCCTTTTTTTTTTTTTGATCCGTCTCTCGTGCTATCCTAAAACTCCATTTTTCCTTCTTCCTCTCCAAAATCCATAGCTGAATTCAAAATGCAAAGCAAGATTTCTCTCCACCAAACTTTTCCGACAGCGACTGCTTCGTCTCTATCCACCTAATTCCTCTTTGCTTAATCCAATCATCAGGTTGAAGACAAAGCAAAGGTCTATTCCGCGATAGGATATCCCGTTCCCTATCCAAAAAGGATCACAGTCCTTAATTTAAGTACTGTTTACTTCGATTGAGCTTCTCAATTTCAGCATCAATGGCGATTCGACGACTGTGCTTGTTGATTTTAGTGTCGATTACTGTTGTGTGTGTGGAATCGAAGTACAGGGTGTATAATACTTCTCAGGGTATAGTTCCAGGGAAGCTAAACGTTCATATGGTCGCTCACTCGCACGACGACGTCGGATGGTTGAAGACTATCGATCAGTACTACGTCGGTTCCAACAACTCCATTCAGGTCTCTCTCTCTCTCTCTCTCTCTCTCATACTAGCAGCTGGTGCACACGCCACGCGATTGGTGTGCAATTTTGTTATTGTGTGAATGAATTTATGAAAATACATTGTTTCGACAAAAGATAGGAAAGGGGAAAAATAGAATCAATTGTGCTACCCACCCTCTTAATTGCTCGGTCTCTAGCAAAAAATTAAGAAATTAGTCAACAATTATGCAGTGGATAATTTGCCTAGAATGACAGTTTTAATACACATACGACAGATATCAATACACATATCACAGATATTAATTCCATTGCCTTGTACTATCAATACGCTGGTCTCGGCTATCTGTATAATTTTTACATATAAACCGCCACCTTCTGCATTTGCTGTCAATACTTTTTGCCTTTTGCTTTGGTGTTCGTGTTTTTGCTGATCATCGTGTGTTTTGACTTGTATCAGGTGGCGTGTGTGCAAAATGTATTAGATTCATTAATACCGGCATTGTTGGCTGATAAAAACCGGAAGTTCATTTACGTTGAACAGGTCACTTTATGTTCCCTTTCATTATGCATAACCAACTCAATGTGTACTCTTTTTTTCTCTACTGAATTTTGAGTAGAAATTTGGTTAAATCTTGATTGATGTTGTTGGGCCCGGAGTGCCCCATGGATTTGGTTACACAATGCCACTTCCTACGACCGCTCTAAAAACAGACATGTGGGTGCGATGTCGAATGCCATAAATGACTTAATTGAAACCCTTCTTAACATCATTTGGTTTTAGAAGAGATGATGGAAAAGCGGTCCGACAAGTAGTATCAAAGCCAAGAGGTCATGGGCTCGAATCAAGGGAGCCTCATCGTGAGGGAGGGATTGTTGGGTCTGGAGTACCCCTAGATTTGGTTACACAATGTCACCCCTTGCGACCGCACTAAAAACAAACTTGCTAGCACTTCCTAACACCAATTGGTTTTAGGAGAGATGGTGGAAAAGTGGTCCGATAGATGCGAACCACTCCAGTGGTTCTTCATCAAGTCTGTTAAGAAGAATCCAACTTATCCCTTATACGCGTTTAAACCTTTCTTTGTGGGAAAGTTGAATGCTCCAATCCTTACTCTTTCAATCAATACATATAAAGGCCTTGTTTTTATTTGTGGTGGGAGGGAGGGGATTCCAAACGGATCCAAAGCGGATTTTGCCAAAGTTGGTAAAAAGACTTGTCTGTCTCCTCCTTGTTTTGATGAAGATTTTGTTCTCCAAAATGATATAATTTGGCGAAAGGACTGGAGCTCATAGTTGCCCCCTCTCCCATCGAAATTTAAGTTTGATGAGGGGTTTGGGATGCCCTTGTATGGTTATGTATATGTATTTATATAGATCGCACACTGGCTGAAATGGAACTGATTTGAGGGGCGTATGTTTGATTACAGGCATTCTTCCAGAGGTGGTGGGACGAGCAAAGCGAGGTACTCCAGAACACTGTCAAGCAGCTTGTCAGCTCGGGTCAACTAGAGTTTATGTATGCAATAACATATGCCCATTTACATCATACCCAATCTAGGCCTTTCTGACTCTTAAGCCTTGATTTTGGCTGTTCAATCCTTATGTATACTGTTTAGTGAAGTGGGAGATATTTGTTTGCCACTTTTACTTTTGATTGAGCATGTTGGTACAAGGTTGCAAGTGGCTAATTTTGTAAAGGTAGTAGATAAATTTTCATCTTCTCTCTGTGTGTGCGCAGAAATGGGGGTATGTGCATGCACGATGAAGCCGCCCCACATTATATTGATATGATAGACCAGACTACGCTTGGGCACCGATTTATAAAAGAGGAGTTCAATGTGACTCCAAGAATTGGTTGGCAAATCGATCCCTTTGGTCATTCCGCAGTGCAGGCTTACCTTTTGGGGGCAGAGGTATGACAGCTTTCAGTATTATTACTCATTGTAAGGGTGTTCATTGCCCTTGTTTCTGCCTTCAACTGTCAAGACATTGAAGAGTACCTTTTTGGAGGAAATGGATAATCAAGCTCAAAATAACAGAAGTTAATGTGTCCCACCCATGGAAGTTCCATATTATCTATACTAGGGTAGGCACACTGCTGATTGATGATTGAACTTCATCCCTTTTGTTCATTTAGGTTGGGTTTGACTCTCTTTTCCTTGGGCGAACTGATTACCAAGATTTGGCTAAGAGAAAAATTGAGAAAAAGCTTGAGTTTGTCTGGCAGGGTTCTAAAAGTCTCGGGTCATCTGCACAGGTGACTCAAAATGATTTTCAGTTTGATTCTGCTATTTTAATATTTCTCCTAATGATACTTGTGATTGATGGAATCAGTATCCTTTAAAAATTTGCAGATTGTATTTTGTCCCAGTTTTGGTTTCTTGGAAATGAAATCTCATGTTAGTAATTTTGTAGATTTTTTCTGGCGCCTTCCCTAGGACTTATGAACCACCTAGTGGTTTCTACTTCGAAGTTGGTGATGATTCCCCCGTTGTTCAGGTAAATCCATGGAAAAAGAATGCAAATATGCTATAGAAGAACATTGTTAGACCATATGGTGAGTGTTGTCTTTTATGCATTGAAGGATAATATCAATTTGTTCGATTACAATGTTCAAGAGCGCGTCAATGATTTTGTGGCTGCTGCTTTAGCACAGGTAAGCTAGGTGCAGGTATTTTACTCGCAACATTTGGAACCTGTTCCCCTTTGTCTTACAGTTCACCTGCAATTAACTTGTCGACCACTAGCTATTTGCGTAATTGCTTGTAGAATATGTAGCAATTCCATCCAAGTTTGATATGTCAAACGTAAAGCTTGGGTTAGCTTGCAGATTACTATTTGCAAGGACAAGTCTAACAACTTGAGACTTATGGTTTTGTTATGTTTTCTCTTTCAGGCTAATATTACTCGCACAAATCATATAATGTGGACCATGGGCACAGATTTCAAGTACCAATATGCTCACACATGGTATCGGAATATGGACAAGCTAATTCATTATGTCAATCAAGTTAGTTATCTCCAACATTGCTGGATGGGTTTTTTTTTTGTTTTTTTTCTCTTTATTTCCATCTGTATTGGGATGTGTTTGTGCTTGCACTGCATTTTCTGTTTTTAACAAATCAGTTATCCTCGTATTCTTAAAGTCGCCTTAACTATGCTTTAGCTCATACAAAGACCATCCAACATCATGGAGATATATAATATGGACACATGCCGCATACTATGTTACTGTATTCTCTTGGTCTTGACTGCATGCGGCATGCCATTTTGTAATGGTAGAGGGTTGAAGTGAACTGGCTTAAGCTTGCAGAAGTGAACTAGCATAAAATCTGTGGCTGAAATCCTGCATCAAAGCGTACTGCGTACCGTAATTCATAATGGTTTATATGGGGTTTCTTTGAAGCGTATCTTCTCGTGATTCAATTCCTTTTTTCTTCAACTTCATAGTATGACAGATGCACTCGGTTTTTCCTTTGTTTTGGGTATGCATTTAGTCAGTTGTTCGTGTATGCCTGTAGGATGGTCGTGTCAATGCACTATATTCAACCCCAACAATATACACTGATGCAAAATACGCTGAGCATCTATCTTGGCCGCTTAAGACGGATGACTTCTTCCCGTGAGTTCAAAATTTGCTTCTGGAATATGAAATAAATGCCCACTATTATTGCACAGGTGACTAGAAGTTGGTGTATCCCTTTCTCAGGTATGCAGACCGTATAAATGCTTACTGGACAGGCTATTTTACAAGTAGGCCTGGTCTGAAAGGCTACGTGAGAGTAATGAGTGGCTACTATTTGGTAGGTTATGGAACCCCGTTTCGTTGACATTGATAAGAAAATTTGTCTTACGCTATATTACTTTTGGCGAAATTCTAAATTTGTGTACCAAATGGATTCCAATACGTATAGGCTGCAAGGCAATTGGAGTTTTTCAGAGGGAGGAGCGAAAAAGGACCCACTACTGACAGTTTGGGTGATGCTTTAGCAATTGCTCAGCATCATGATGCTGTTAGCGGAACTTCGAAACAGCATGTGGCTAATGATTATGCAAAACGGCTCTTTATAGGCTACAAGGAGGTGAAGATTTTCTCTGAGAACCCCATGATTACCTCTTACTTTATTTCCTTAGTGTTATGCATGAGCCTATGACCATGTCTAATCCGTTATTTTTTTGGCAGGCCGAGGAGTTGGTTGCAGCTTCGCTTGCTTGCATGGTAGATTCAGGGTTAAAATCTGGATGCAAGAGTTCAGTGACCAAGTTTCAGCAGGCAAAAAAATGAGGACCCTATTCTCTTTTTAGTTAGATTAACCTGCATAACTGTATGCGTTTCAGTTTTTTTTTTTTTACCAGACAGATATAATTGCTATTCATTTCACACAACAAGAAGCTAGTTAGGGATTTTGGAGGGTCGAACCCTGAAAACCATTGCACACCTCAGAAGGACCAGTATAAGCTTCAGGGGGTGGAGGACACCAGAAGGCTCACTCAGATTGGGTAGAAATACAAGAACATCATGTTCTTTTCTTTTTGGACAAGGAAAAAAGTATCAAAATAGCCCAAAAGTACATGTGAGAGACTCAGGCTTAAAAGTAACTACAAAACGATAATGCAGATGTCGGTGCACCTCAAATCAGCTTCTTCTTCTTCCCTTCTTCTTTTTTTTCCGGGTCAATTATATACCAAAAAACCGAGGTTACCCAAGGGATACTTCCCTATATAAGAAACAAAACAGCAACAATATCAAAAAGACCTCAGCCTTCAACACCTAAAACAAAGCTTGACAACTACACCTATCCATAATTAAAGGAACTACACAGAATCATACAGTTAACTAGTGAAGAGATCTTAGGAGAAACATTCCAGATACGACACAACCTGGTATTGGAATTGCACTTCTTAATCCTCCGCCAAGAACTAGTCTTGCCTCTAACATCATGCTTAATTTCTTTTTCATTTTTTTACATGAGGTTAGTATTAGTTGGGTCTGAAAAACTACAAGTAGGTAAATCTCTCCCTATCGGTATCCTCACCTGGATCGAGTAAATCCCGGGTATTAAATACAACTGCTGGGATGTTATCATACCCAGCAGGTGAATTACCTTGATAGCTAAACTATCATCTGATCAATATTGGTTGAGTACTGATTATAGTATCATTTTGCCCGAAAGTGAATGATTTTTATTTTTATTTTTTGAGGAACACCAACAAGTGAATGATTAAGGGGCCTGTACAGACCATGTTATATTAGCTAAATGCTAGAGGGATTTAGTGGCACATGCATGTGTAGTGCATTGTTTTGCTCTATCACAACGTAAAGGGATTTATTAGAGTTCTTGATTTTGCTTGTGTGGGTTTTCCCCTGTCAAGATTTGTCTGCCCTTTTTCATATTATTTATTAGTTTTCCCTTTTTGGTTCCAGTGTCCACTTCTGAACATAACTTATTGTCCTGCAACAGAAGTAGATCTATCCCTGGGGAAAAAATTGGTAAGAAGTATGTTACAAGTTCCAACCCTTTTTTTTTTTCCCAATAGGTAGGATAAGAGAATATTTTTCATGAACTAGAACAAATTGGTATGTCTGATCTTATGCAGGTGGTGGTTGTCTACAATTCCCTGGGGTGGAAAAGAGATGATGTTGTGAAAATACCCGTGAGTGTTTATGTTTATTCCACGCCCATGATCTTTAGTCAACTTTTGCTGTAACATATCTGAGAAAAGGTCTTATAAAAGTTGCTTTAATGCTTCAGGTGTCCATACTTAGTAGTAATCCCTGTTATACAGTGCATGTACTGCTTAGAACAGAAACCATCTCTTTACTTCTCTTAAAATCGCAAGAAGAAAAGGGGAAGGATGGAGGGGGTTGTATGCTGTAGTGGCAGCATGTTACCCTCTTATCATATCAGAAAGCTGTGCAGTAACTTATTTTACCTGAAGAAAGCTGCATGAAGAACATGGATGAACTGTTTTAGGCATGTATGTGCGTGTATCCTGGTGTATATACCCAGTTGCATGAAAATGTTCATCTTCTTTTCCTTTGAAAAGAGATGATGACTGAATATTAAAGATTATTCATCCATTTTTTGTCTTTTCCTAGTGGAAGGCCAACTTCAATAATTTGATCATGATGTTTCTTGCGTTATATGTGTAATGCATATACTTGCTACTTGCTATAGGTAATCCATGGGAATGTAACTGTTCAAGATTCCAGCGGACGGGAAATTGAGTCGCAACTTCTACCATTTGCTAATGTTTCTCTAGGAGTAAGAGACTTCTATGCTACTGCATATGTTGGAAAATCCCCTAGTGTGACCCCCAGGTATTGGCTTGCCTTCACAGCATCTGTTCCACCTCTGGGTTTCAGCACTTATGTCATCTCAACGGCTAAAGGGGCAGGTTAACCTTCTTACTTTTGTATTTACTTTACTCAGGGAACATAGAATTTTATTTAGTTCGTTTCTTGGAACATTGACGTGAGGCTCTATTTTGTTTTTGTCCCATTTTTTTACAGAAGCAGCAGCTACTTTTGTAACACAGACGTCACACAAGCCCACGGGGAGTGAGAACGGCACTATAGAAGTGGGGCCAGGAAATTTGAAGCTTATTTATTCTGCAAATGAAGGAAAACTTACTCAATATGTTAATACAAGAAGCTCGGTATGTTATTGGAACCCTGCTGTTTTCAATCTGCCTACTGCTGTCTTAGCAATGATTAGATGAATGGACGTAATGTTGATGTTGCTTCTAGAACATCTGGCAAACATTAGTTTTTATTTGTTTGGACTTTCTAATACGCTTTTAATTCGTTATTGATTCAATTTGAAGGTCAAAGCATCTATAGAGCAATCATATATCTATTATTCTGGATATGATGGAAGCCAGGATCATCAGTATTTCCAGGTAATTAATTCCTCTTTTATTTGGTTTATACCAGTTGCTTTAATATCATTGTTGTGCCTCTCTTTGTTACAATTCCTCTTGTTGTGGTGTTGTACGAGGCATCATTTCGAGTTAACATATGGAAACTTCAACCATTTTTGTTCTTGTTGGTGGTGGTCGTAAAAGGCCTCTGGAGCGTATGTCTTTCGTCCAAATGGTACATTTCCCATTGCATCGGAAGGGCAGGTACATGATAGCTTTCAAAGAACCACATGAATATACCCTAGTGATGCCAATGATCAACCAAGGAGTTTGTGAAACTGCAGATTCCCTTCATGGTGTTGCGAGGACCAATATTTGATGAAGTTCATCAGACAATTAATTCATGGATACATCAGGTATTACCTTTTTGGATCCTTATTTCCTTCGTTTATTTTTGTTTTGCTTTGTTCTGTTTTGTTTTTTATTCAAACTGGGATATCAAGGGGACTTATTGTTAATAAAATTAAGAGTTGGTCTTGGATATGTTGATAGAATACACCGTCTTAATGAAGCTTAAGCAGCATCTTTTTTATAAGGTGGGCAACTATCCTATAACTTAGCCTTCAGATGAGTTTGTGCTGCAATCTATATGCTAACATTTATTTATTTTCGGTAAACAGAAGATCTCATAAATTAAGAACGAATAAGTCTGGGGTAGTTGACTCCTACAACATCATCATAGAGTTGTTGCCTAACGTAATCAGGAGGATCAATTAAATTAACACAAATTACATCCGTTAGATAAAAAATCATGCTTTGCTAGAATGTCCGCACTTCGATTTGCCTCACGGTGTACGTGCTTCACTTCCTTGACAGCAAACCAATAACTTCCTGCAATCAAATATTAACGCGCTCAGAGTTTTGGTCATGTTTTTTCCCTTACCCCACTGTTTTCAATGTTGGAACTTCTGTTGGGGAATGGATCAAAGGTAATTGTCAGGATACTAGGACTCGTACTTCAGGAATTGTTTGGAACATTTTCTTTCCAACGGTGTGTTGATGTTTATGGGGGAACCGTAATAGATGCCAATTTGAGGGTGAGTCTGTGGCTAACTTATTCACAGATCGGGATTGTATAGCCAGGGCGACTGAATGGTTTTTCCATCTCAAGGCATTTTTAGCGAAACCAGGACCCTTTCCATCAATATTGGGTGGTATAAACCTGGTAGAGGTTTTTTCAAACTTAATGTGGATGGAGCTTGTGATGTTCAAGGATTAGCTACTATGCGTGGTCTAGTTAGGGATGATACTGGTGCATGGGTGATAGGGTTTCAACGTCACATAGGGAACTCCTCGTGTTTAGAAGCTGAGCTATGGGCATTGCGCGATGGTATTAATTTAGCAAGGAACCTGGGCATATCTCGTCTGCTAGTGGAAGTAGACTCCAAAGTCAGCTCTGAGCTTGGTAATGAAAATAACGGCAACAGTCACGAAGAACATGGAGAGCAGACCCGACTGAGTTTGGACACGCTGGTTACAAATTAATATATTAAGTTGTTAGATATTGCCTCAATTCTGATGCTTTTCATAAACCATTTGAAAAATTCTCATAGGTGACATCCTTGTTCACCTGTTGCTTGTGGTTTAACAACTAAGTTTGGTGAAGCCAAAGAATGCAATTTTACATGAAAATGCTCTCTCTCTCTCTCTCTGTCGAATTTTTTGTGATGGTATTTGGTACTCTGGATAAGAGGTGTAAGAAAAGAAGGATCTGGTACCGATTATGGTCTTATTTAATGATAGTGACCTAAAAATACGTGATATGAGCACATGTAATTGCAAAAGTTATACTCTTGATTCTCTTGGTAGTTTATTATTGTTGCTTGTATGGGCAGATCACCAAACTCTCTCTCTCTCTCTCTCTCTCATTTTTTGTGATGGTATTTGGTACTCTGGATAAGAGGTGTAAGAAAAGAAGGATCCGGTACCAATTACAGTCTTGTTTAATGATAGTGACCTAAAAATACGTGATATGAGCACATGTAATTGCAAAAGTTGTACTCTTGATTCTCTTGGTAGTTTATTATTGTTGCTTGTATGGGCAGATCACCAGAGTGTATAAGGAAAAGGAGCATGTTGAAGTTGAATTCACTGTAAGTGAACCTTGGTTTGCTATCTTTCCTGTGTTGGCATGAGTTCTAGTTAGCGATTATAGTAGGGAATTTGTATACCAAAGTCGGTAAATTTCATCTTGAAGCTCTCTCTCAATCGAAACTTATACTGAATTTCAGGTTGGCCCTATTCCTATTGATGATGGAATTGGAAAGGAGATTGCAACCCAGGTTACAACTGCTATGAAAAGCAACAAGACATTTTATACAGATGCCAGTGGACGTGATTTCCTTAAAAGGGTATGGTGCATACGTGCATTTAGTAGCATACGTGCATTTAGTACCATCCTTCTGTTATTACCCAAGTGACTTTTACCTTATCATCGGAGCCAGCAGATTTATTTAATAGGGCTTTGATTTCCCAAATGCTCTCTTTAATAGGGTCGCCTTGACCAGGGCTCTTCACCATAGAACTTCTGCCCAAAAATATGGAGCAAAGAAATAGGTCAGCACTGACGAACTCATGAAACTTAAGGAAATTTTCTTATTTTGCAGATTCGAGATTATAGAGCTGACTGGGACCTTGAAGTGAACCAACCTGTTGCAGGAAACTATTACCCTGTAAGTTGACATTGTAATTGACGTTATTTGTAAGCGTAAAGGAATATTTTAATATTTTTCAGTTGTAAATTGTATAGGAGGGCAATTTAAACTCTGGTGGGACATGGGAGTCTACGTCCATGTAAGCATCCAATTCAAAATCAATGGGCAGGGAGTGGAGAGGCCGTCTAGACATATATACTAGTTTAGGAGGATATAATTAACCAATGTGGGATAACTTATAATACTCCCCGCTCGTACGTTCCTTGTCTCACTCGTGGAGACGTAAACAAAGGATTCAACCCTAGGAATCACAACAACAAGGTACTTAAGATAATAAGTCACAAATAACGGGGCAATTAATCTAGGGTCTTGTCCAAAAATCTCTAAAAGACAAGCTCTAGATATCTTGTTAAAGCATTTACTCAAAATTAATTGGCAATGATTGGAGAAGTCTCCTAGGCTCATATACTAGTGTTGGGGGTTACAAAAAACCAACGTGGGACAAGATATCTAACAATGAGAATTTAGTGAAAAGAAAATATTTACATTGATAAATGCCAGAATTGGGAAGTCGAATTTCCGAAGTTGTTGGGCCATTATTCTAAACTTTTCAGAGTTGCACATTGATCCATTAAGGATGTTTGGCAAAGTTTACGTTTGTCACTGCAGAAACATGATTCTTGACTTTAACATCTAAACGTTCTTCGAAAGTTTGCATTGGTGAATAATTTTGCAGAAGTTTACATTGTTGGATAGTTCTACAACTCTGTAGTTTTTTCCTTAACTTGGGTTTTATAATTGTAGACCTAACTAGCATATAGAAGTTGTCAATTGACCAGGTAGCCTGTAGAAGGTGGAAAATTTGTTTACAGTAAATTTACAATTGTACAATGTTCTTACAATTTTTATAAGTCAAACTTGTGTATCCATCATGGGTGTGAAAGGAGAAGTTATTGCATACTCCTGTGCCATTTTCTCGTGGTGCCCGATTTTAACGTGATAGTTTCCCTATCATCACAAATTGATTACAAAACCCATCGGGGTGCTGGGCTTCGGCCTTTTTAGGTGGACTTCGTCCTATTCGGTGTCCTCGATTGGTTTTTTGTGAATCGTTGGTTTGGGTCTCGGATTGGACAGATGATTGCTCTTTGAGTATGATGTTGTTTTCTTGCTCCTATTAGTCTTGTAACAATTTCAAGATTAATGAAATTTTTTTGCCTTTCAAAAAAAAAAAAAACAAATTGATTACTAAACGATTTGGTTAGACCATTTGGACTCTGAAGTATTGATGACTTAAATTGTTTAACTTTCAGATTAATCTTGGAATGTACATTAAAGATGACAGCGAAGAGTTCTCAATTTTGGTGGATAGATCTGTGGGTGGTTCCAGCCTTGTGGATGGGCAACTGGAGTTGATGCTCCATAGGTTTGTTCTTCGCATTATGATGGTTGTTTCTTCCAAAATTCTCATAATTATTAAATTTCATTGTAACATAAGTCGTGGCAATTTGCATCTCCTAATTGTATCAGTTCCAAGATAGATAAACTGGTCTTCTATTGTGTAGGAGATTGCTTCATGATGACGGTAGAGGTGTTGCTGAGGCATTAAATGAAACAGTGTGTGTTAATAACAAATGCAGTGGATTAACAGTAAGCACATTTTAAAGGCATATTTTTCATGCTTTTTAATGTGATATCTAAGATTTTCGCCTCAATAATTACACGTCCGCAAGACTCTGGATGTAGTACTTTTGCAGCTTCAATTTTGTTGTGGAATTGAGTCTAAGGCAAGGGCCACAAGTGAATAATGATATTGCTTCAATCATAATTCTCCCAGGCCCAAGGGAAGTTTTATCTGAGAATTGATCCTCTTGGAGAAGGAGCCAAGTGGCGACGGTCATTTGGTCAGGAGATATATTCTCCATTTCTGTTGGCTGTCACGGAGCAGGTGAGAGAACCACCTTGCAAGTGTTCTTGTGGCTCTTGAGGTAACTTTCTGAACAGCAGTAAGTGGTGGTTCATAATTTTGCAGGACACAAATTTTCAAGTGCCAGTCTTTAATGGGATGGAACCCTCCTACAGTCTACCCGATAACGTTGCAATGATAACCCTCCAGGTCTTTTTACCATTACTCTTAACGACCTGGCAACTTTGGCTCATTCTATAGGTTGTTACGCATTGCTAAAGCACCTTATGCTATACCTGTGTTCTCAATACTGCAGGAACTTGAAGACGGAAAAGTTCTCCTTCGGTTGGCACACTTATATGAGGTCTCTATTCCTCTCGTATGAAAATGAAAGAAACAAAAAATAAAAGGAAAACATAAATATCATCAAATTTTCAATCTCATAAGTTTTGGTCTACCAAGCGCTTTCATTATATGATTTGTCTGTCTGGAAAACATTTTCTATATTTTCTGGTGTTGGGTATGATGGAGAACGTAAGCCAGAAAAAAAGTTGTGGATGACAAAAATGTTTTTATTTTTCCTGAAAATGGTTCCCACTATTAAATTGTGGGGACCACATACAAGTTTTAAGGAGATAGAACTACCACCTCACCACCACCATCACCCCGTCACTGCTGTTGGCACCATACCATGCAGCTGCCACTCTGCCACCACCTACCCCTGCTGCTGGTGTTGCAACCATTGGTGCCAGGGGCACCACCTAACTCTTGCTCATGTATTGTTAAATTTTGATAGCTAAACAAATTAACTAGTTCATCATGAGAACTTGGTGGTAAATGGAAACCAACTTTGCATTCTATAGTGTAGAATTTGTTTTCTAATCTAACTTTTGTTGCTTCTCTGATTCTAGGTTGGAGAGGACAAGGATCTCTCAGTATTGGCAAGTGTAGAACTGAAAAAACTGTTTCCGGGAAAAAAGGTAGAAGTAAATCACGTTGTCATTGGATCGCTCTCCTGTATCAGATTACTTAATCGTGCTAAAAAAAATGTCTCTCTAGATAAGCAAAGTTACAGAAATGAGCTTGTCGGCTAATCAAGAGAGAGAAGAAATGATAAAGAAGCGATTGGTTTGGAAAGTAGAAGGCTCTCAGAATGACGCATCGAAAGTGTTGAGAGGAGGTCCCGTTGATCCTGTAAAGCTGGTGGTTGAAATTGCTCCAATGGAAATTCGCACCTTTGTGATCGACTTGAGTCAATTAATGTCCTCAGTTACAAGAGGTCTAATGCTCTGAGGTGAGATAAGAAACAAGAATCTCTTGATTCACAGCTTCTTCAATCTTCGGAGAGAATTGGTTTAACTTGTTTATATTTTCATCGTTCCGGTTATTTGCTTGCTTGTCGTAATTTGCTATCACCTTTTCCCAGGTATACCAAATGGCATTGAGCTTCTTTTTGCATTGAAACCACTGCCAGCGCTGAAATAACTCCCCTGTTTAGACCAAAAATCCTCTGCTGCTGTTGTAAAAAGGAATCGTAACTTGCGGCACAAATGATTTCCAGTGTTTTGTAAACCTTTCCCCTCTCCTGCTGAACCTTGTCTCGGCCTTCATTTCTACTATTTGAGGAAATCAACAATCAGAAGCACCAGGTGAATACTGTTGAAATCGGTCGAATAATCTAGATTTGTTAACTGAGAGTTGCTTTCTGCTGTTATTGGATTTCACCCCACAATCTTTTGTATTGCCTGTTCTTTATCGTCTCTCTTTGCAGCCCATCAAGGAATGGAAGCTGAATTTAGAAAATGAGAATTTTTGTGTACAAAAGAGCCTAAGTGCACCTAGAGCATCAACATGTGGTGGTCAAAACCTTGAGATTTTGGGTTAGGGGTTTGCTCCCTCTTAAAGATCTTTGTTTCGAAACCTCTTACTTCTTTTGGAGTCTGTATGGAGCTTTGCTCTTAAGTTTAACTGGACCTTCTGCTAGTTGACGGTGAGATTAGTCACTTAGGATTAGTCGATGAGCGGGTAAACCGACCCGAACCTCTCGGTGGAAAAAAGTTACGGTTGGAACAAAATGAACGTCTTAACAAAATGAACGTCTTCGAGTGTGTCAAATAAATAGAGAGTAGGTGCATGTTAATGAACGAATACTTTGAGATTTCTCCAACTCCACCACTTCATTTTAAAACTGAAAACCCATAAGTTTGGATTCTGATACCGTGATACGTTTGTCAGAAATAAAAAAAAATCCAATATTTTACTAACTTTTTTGACACGTATTTTCAATTTATTGTCTGCTAAACTACAACATATGAATTTTGAATTTATTGTCTGCTAAACTACAACATATGAAGTCATGGCCATAATAAGCCAAAATAATCACAATTTGAGACACCTAAACATGGACCCTTTATTAGAAAATAAATGGTGTGACATGTGCAATGTATTCTTGGGATTTGAAGACCCATGATTTGAATGGCTCAAGTCTTTTGGTCTTCCATGTTGAGTGCAAGGAAGTATTTTACCCAAATCATTGGATGTGAAGTCAATGCACATGTTTGAATAAAGAACTGACCATTTGGTTAATTGGCTTATTTTGATAGGGCTTACCACACCCAAAATCACAGTATCAATTTCCGTTGCGATTTGTTCTCGGGGCCACATCATGAAAACGCGTGGAAAAGACTATGAGAGTGACTGTAGAGCTTAGTCCATAGCATCGGAACACTCTTCATTACCAAAAAAAAAAAATGGTTAGAATAAAGAATGAAGCTAACCCCAAGGGGTTGGTAAAGTGGTCTTGCCTTGGGACTTAGGAGTTTGCTCCCATCTAAGGTCTTACCTTCAAGGCTCCAGAATTAGTTGAGATGCGTACAAATTGATCAGAACATCCGATTATTAAAAAAAAGAAAAAGAATGAAGCTCCTAAACCACCTAGCTTAAACTAGATGCACAAAAAGGAACCAGACACACGGAAAACGTGACACTTGGATCATGTGTTGTGCTGGGGCTAGAAAATCTTTGGAGTTGTTGTGGGTCTTATTAGGGTATCTGAAATTTAAAGATTATCCCCACTTCAACTCTGTCTAGAACAGAGCTGGCTTTGAATATATGACTTTCAAAATTTGACAAATTTTGTGGGTTCTCAAATATTTTTACCCTTATATATAGGTATACATTTATATCTATAGGAAGATGATCTTATAAGGGCTCCCTTACATAGCTTATGTAAGGGATTTTTCGTTCGAGATTGACTTTCGACGATCCGAACCGTTAGATGCGTTTAGAATGTGTTTTTAAGGTCCAACTCAAGGATTCATAAAAAAAAAATACCCGGAAGGGCTTGATCCGAGCATTTTTTCGAAAAATGCTCGGATCAAACCTTTCCGGATATTTGTTTTTTACAAATTCAAGCGTTGGATCTTAAAAACATATTTTAAACACATCTAACGGTTCGGATCGTCTCAGATCGTCTAAATTCAATCTCGAACAAAAACTCATTTACATAAGCTATGTAAGGGAGCTCTTATAAGATCATCTTCCTACATCTATAATATTAGTTATGTTATTCATTGAAAAAGATATGGTGTCTAAACTTGATTATGAGAGCTTAACTACTACTTTTGCTGCGAAAAATATGAGAATGGTGATGTTTAAGTAATATATTTCGGATTAACGTATATAATGATTATCGAGCTTTGTGTTATTATTGTTTTTAATTCTTGTACTCTTTTTCCTTTTTTGTATTATAAAATGAGCATAAAAAAAAAAGTTCGCATTCAGCCTTAAAAAATTCAGAGCCGGCATTGTCCGGAAAGGATGTTATATGTGAAGATCTTTTGTGTGGTCAATGCAATTTGAGAACCATTAAAACTGTATTTGATGATTCGAGACCTATCATTTTATAAGCCCGATGTCGACATTGTTCTTTAAAAAATTTGAGTTGATGAGCCAACAATATTCACATGAACAAAACCTATTTGCCACTGAACTGACCAATGCACGAACGATTCCATATCAAAACTTGCAAGATAAACAACTTAGATTATCAAATAGGATCCTACAGAAAATTGATGGAGTGACCAATTACCTCATCCTTATATTGATGGGACATCGATATCCATATGAACAAAACCTATTTGCAGCTTAAAAAATGACCAGATACCTCATTCTTTGCACGAATAATTCTCACTTCGAGACTTATGAACGACTCGGATTGTCAAATAAGGTCATATGAAATATTATTTTACGTCACATAAGAATCGCACGCAGAATCTTCCACGAGGGATGATGTTGATTCTTTTACATCATGAGGGCTCTATATCATACAAAATTCCAACAGACCACTTATATTAGAAGGCTTCACCAGAAGGGTTTCCCTAATATTGGCAGCCAGGATAGGAATGAATAAATTTCCTTTTGACAATTCACCTCAAAATGCTATTAGCTACATAGATTTTTTTTTTTCAGGGGAAAAAAAAAAAAGAAGAAAAATGCTTGCTTACATGTTAGGGTGTTTTGAGCAAAATAAGTGACATATTTTTTTTATTACCATTAATTAGGTTTAGTACAAGCATAAACGTGAATTTATTACTCCCTCCGCCCCATTTTGTTTGCTTACTACGATTATGCATGCCATTTTTGAACTCTTGTAGTTTTCAATCTATAATGTATTTTATGAGTATGCAATATGGATCTTATTTGATAGATCTCAATTAGTTCTATTAGACAAAATTTTTAAAAACTTTAAAAATATTATAAATAAAAAGATATAAACATTTGAAAATGGCACGGGTATTCGTAGTGAGCAAATAAAATGAGACAGATGGAGTATTAAAAATAATATATATTGCATTCCATTGCGTTGTGTGCTCCATTGTTTGTACACTTGTCTCTTGTTTATATGAGGGAGAACTCTAAAAACGAGCAATGTTATTTCGAATTAAATTTTCAGTCTTTCGCACACAAAACCTTCTACAGATATATAGTAAATATTGTTCAAATATTCTTAGAAAATCTTGAGAAATTCCAATCATAACTACGAAATTATATTATTAATCTACTATCCAATAATTTCAAATGGGGGAGGGATTTCTCCACCCTCAAATTTGATATCCATACCCCTTTTTTTATAATTACTATGTAAAAGTTTTCATTAAAAAAAAAAAAATGTAGGGGTGTGAAAAGCAAACGTCTTAAATAAATGGGCAAGAAATACACCGTATCTTGACCCTCTCTGTTTCCCTCTCTTTTGTCCAATCCAAAATAACTTCTAGAGAGAGAAAGTAAGCATTTCTGATTTCACTACAGAGAGAGAGAGAGAGAGAGAGAGAGAGAATGGTGATATATAGAAGGAGAAAGAGCTCACTTGACGAACTGCTGGTTGAATCAACGGAATTGGTTGCGAATTGTAGGCTGCGAAAGTGCTCAAGGAATCTAGAGAGAGAGAGAGAGAGAGAGAGAGAGAGAGCTAGGGTTTCAGATGAGATATATGTACTGAGGTAATACAAGGGAAATGGATTTTGAAGCGATGAATCATTGTTCGGCTGTTGCCGGCGACAGGAAAGGTAATTCCGGCGGTTGTACGGAAAACTGACTCTTAATGCGTCTGGCGTAAATTAATTCGTGTTGAAAAGGGTTAGCGTTAACTTTAATGGTTTTTATTTAGGTCTGTTTGGAACTTGTGGAAATGGAATGGAACTTTCTTTTCTTATTTTCTTCTCATTTTCTCTACAAACCAATCAAGGGAGAATTCTTTTGATTTTTATTTATTTTCCCTGGATTCCAAACAAAGCATTGGTTTTCGTCAAAATTTTTGGATTATCCATTCGTTTTAAAAAAAAAAAAAGGAATAAAAACTGTATAAAAGCATGGATTAAAATTAAATAATGTTTACATAATACTGCAATAAAGATGAAAATGACGGTTCTTTCAAAGAAATTTATCTCTCTTGATCGTGTTAATAAAAATTAACGATAATTTAGCAAGTGCAGGAGCTAATTTGGAGTTCGTTTTTCAGTTGCAGTGGATTGTGAAGCGGCGCTTTACACGGAGCTATGGCGCGCTTGTGCTGGTCCGCACGTGATTGTACCTCGTGAAGGCGAGCGCGTGTTCTATTTTCCACAAGGACATATTGAGCAGGTTAGATTCCAACTGTAGATAAAGCATTTTTGGCAGTTCTTTGTTTTGCAGTGGTTAGATTCATTTCTTTGGAGAGAGAAGAGATTGGAGATTAGAAAAATGTGTAAATTTTTGAAGGGAAAGGAGGTAAATAATTGAAGTTTTGTGACAAAATCAATGATTAGTTTGAAAAAATGTAGATGAAAATCGAGACGTGTGATTGGAGTTGGTACAAATATTTTGAACCTGGATAAATTACTTTTTGAATGAACAATAGTATTCTGTTTTGCCAAAAAAGAGACTTTGGGTTGGAGATGCTCTTGAAATTTTCCAAATTCATCTCTCTGTAGAGACGTGGTAACACATGCATGTATATTTGTTAAGTTGTTAATAATAGGTACAGGAGTTCTGAAATGTCTTGGAACCTCAAAGCAAATATCTATTCTTTAAATTGAGGTTTTGGGTCGGGTTCAAGGTTTTTTTTTTCCCCAATCTGTTTACTATTTGTGTGTGTTTGTGTTTAATTGGCTCGGGGATGATGGTTTTTCTGGGTGTTCGATTAGGCTGAGGCGTCAAATATCTATTCTTTAAATTGAGGTTTTTGGTCGGGTTTAAGAGGGTTTTTTTCCCAATCTGTTTACTATTTGTGTGTGTGGTTGTCTTTAATTGGCTCATGGATGATGATTTTTCTGGGTGTTCGATTAGGTTAAAGCGACAACTAATCAGGCCTCAGACGAGTCAGACCAAGACATGCCGGATAATAATCTTCCATCAAAGGTCCTCTGCCGTGTGATCAACGTCCAATTGATGGTAATATTGGTGATCTTAATCACTTGCCAAGAAAAATCAATAACCTACTGAAAATAAAAGCAAATTCTCAACCATTTGACATTGCTACTTTTATGTAATTTGACGTAGATGCATGAGAACGTATTGGATTTTGTTTGGGAAATTATTTTTAGATTGTGTTCCTAAGGCACAAACAGATTATATTTATGGAAATATGTGACAATTTTTGCTTTTTATGTAAGTGAGTTTGATTTTACACATTTATTACATTTACATTCATTCATTCCGAAGTTAAACCCACCCTTCCTCTGTCCATGATTTGATGGATATTCGATGTGGCACTTTAGGTTTAACTTGCTGAAACTTTTTCATTTTTCCTGAACTTTTGTCTGTACAGGTTGAACCAGTCACTGATGAGGTGTTTGCACGAGTGACCCTGCTTCCTCTAAAAGTAAGTTTGTTCGGGTTGTGTTAAGTTAAACCAATACGTACGCAGACGCAGAGAATTAAACCATAAGACTTGTTGTTCTTAATATCAGGAAGACGGGAACGAGGTGGACAAGGAACCTGTGCCACCTTTGCCGCCGAGCTTTCGTGTGCATTCCTTTTGTAAAACCCTAACTCCCTCTGATGCCAACAGTCATGGTGGATTTTCTGTGCACAAACAGCATGGGGATGAATGCCTTCCTCCTCTGGTTAGATTTTATCCCTCATAAAATAGTTTTATGCCTTGTTTTGTTGGAATTATATTCTCCTATTATTCTGGCCCCTGCTATTTGACAGGACACGTCACTGGAAAATCCAACTCAGGAGTTGGTTGCAAAGGATTTGCACGGAAAGGAGTGGCATTTCGGGCATGTCTACCGGGGTAATTTCAGAAATATTCCTTTTGGGCTCTTATATTTTTGTTTAAATAGAAATCACTGCCTTAAATGTTAGACGTGTTCTGTCGAAGTGCATAGAGAATAGAGAAATGAGGGCTCATTATACCTAAGTCTTAATAGCAAATAGCAATGCAAGTAGGGAGCGAGGGAGCTGACAGAGTGATGGGGCATGCACTAGTGTACTGCTTTTCTCTAGCATGAGCAAAATACTTGATTGATGACCATACTGTGGCGGAGAGGATTGTGACGCATGTCAGTGTTTAGCCTAGGAATCTAGTTGTAGGTTTTGGTTACCATTTGATTGATGCATTGGGGCTCATTAACCGACGTATGGTGTTTTTAATAGTTTAATAAATAAAACAATCTTTTTAAAACTTTTGTCCCAAATTACGTTAAATCGTGTTTCCTAAATCCCAATCACGCTTTTAATGAAATGTGTTTGCGTATCACATTTTTATTGTTAATTATTCGAGTTTAAGAAAAAACTAGACTTAACTTAAAAACATGTTCTCCAATAACGCTTTCACAAAAGCGTGATCCGTAAGCACGCCTTTAGCATAGTCTGTGTTTTAGAAGTCAGTGTTTTTTAAACACTTTTTTATCAGAAAACTGTGCAGTGCTCGGCGCTAAATGTTAGCAGATGTGTGGATATTGTACAATTATTCAGCTGCCACCATGTGGGTTTGAGTAAGATTTCCATGGGATTCGGCAGAGGTTTTTTTATTTTTATTTTTTTTATTATCAAACTAGAGTTGTTTTCAAAACTAATCATGGAACTACGGTTGTTTTCAAACTATTTATAAAATTACAATTGTTTTGTACTTCTCAGTCCCAACATGAGAACTTCATTTACTTCTCATTCTTGGCGAGCATGTCTGAACATACTTCTCATGTTGGACCTGAGAAGTCTTTTTAACTTCTCATATTGGACTTGAAACTCTGGTAGAAACTTTGGTTGCATTTCATCCGTAGATTCCAATGAATCGTCTTTTTAACAAAATGATCATAATTTAACTACTAAACAGAGTTTTTATTTATCAAGTCAGGATAAGCACATTCGTGCATTCCCTAATTCAACTACTAAACATGATGCAACACAACAATCAAACCAAAGCAACACAACAAACAAAGTGACTCCAATAACTTATTTGCACTTAACTTGCTCGCTACAAATTCAACTACTCATTCTAATTAGAATAATCAGACAGTTCGGGATCTGTTGCATATTGTGGATCCCTCTGAATAGGTCTAATCAAATCCTGGGGATCCATCCGTCCTTTTCAGCGTTCTTTCCTGCACTGGCTATCATTCCTTGACGCGTTATTTCCGCTTGGACATTGCATTAATCTCCACTCGCAGCCTTTCGCAAACGTAGAGATATTTAATAACAATCATACTAATTATCTAAAGCAATGTATACATTTAAATCTCACACTACTGTTGACCGGTGTGAAACCTGTCGGGTCAAAATAGTATCGTCAATAGGGCCATACTCCAATCATACATGCATCATCATCTGCACAACATTCAAGTCATTCAATATTAAAATAAAAAAAAAATACTCAATGCTAGGTCGTTAGCAATACCAACTATGAATAAATATAAACTTAGTCTAAGTTTTTTCCGGTCTGTTTGAGATTGGTACACAGATTGTATATTTTCATTACAAGTCAAATGAAAGACTTTCGTTTACCTGTGAAAGATTTCTTTTAGCAAAAATATGTGAAATGCCCCCAAAAAACAACTTTTATGCTTCTCTATGATCGGAATCACCATCCAAGTTCCTTAGAAGATGAGTATCTCACAAATGGATTTCATCTGCTAAGACTAAACGCAAGATCTTCAATCAAATTCAATGATGCCACCATTTTTATTTTTTTTTGGTGCATGAAAATTTTATCTCTTTACAAGTGTGCTAAAAAGTACTCCTATGTAAAGTTTCTTATTTTCGACTTTTACCTTGACAAAAGTGAAACTCTGGGGGTGTTCCACTAACAAAAAACAGTTTATTCCAAAAACCAAGATAGGTCATTCTCTCACAATACATCACATAAAAAACAGTTTATTTTAAAAACACCCCTAGTGGAATACCTTACTTCATCCATAAAACATGGTCTTCTTCTCATTAGATAAAACACTAAATAAATAAAGAATAGAGAGAAATAACAGGAACCGAGGTCTGATCGGGGTAGAAATTGTCGGCGTTGGGGAGTCGCTTCGGATGGTCGTGCCCTAGCTCTGTGGGGAAAAGACGGTGGTGAAAAAGAATGAAAGAGACCATCACAGTTAGTGAATGAGAAGTTAGAAAGACTTCTCAGGTCCAATATGAGAAGTTCAGAATACTTCTGAAGCCCAATATGAGAAGTATGCTTAGACACGCTGGCCAAACATCCATGGTGGACGACCACAAATCGGATGAAATTCCAAGAGACTTCTCAGGTTGAGAATGAGAAGTAAATGAAGTTCTCAGGTTGGGACCGAGAAGTACAAAACAACGGTGATTCCCTGATTAGTTTTGAAAACAACTCTTCTGATGAAAAAAAAAAACTTAGCAGCTTTGAATCCAATTAAAATCATTGGAATGAAGTCATGGAGATTGCATCAAA
The DNA here is from genome assembly GCA_036023075.1 of Gaultheria prostrata. Taxonomy (NCBI): domain Eukaryota; kingdom Viridiplantae; phylum Streptophyta; class Magnoliopsida; order Ericales; family Ericaceae; genus Gaultheria; species Gaultheria prostrata. Next base: position 64,961 of record JAXBDA010000265.1, on the reverse strand, counting down.
AGAAGAAACGATAAACTAATCAGAGAAATTGCAAAGAATGACGTTAGAGAGAGAGAGAGAGTCGAAGCTGGCGCCGTCGGTGTGTAGGATCAGGTCGCCGGTGATGGAACATGATCGGCTCCCAGGGGAAGGAAGAAAGCCTTGGATGTTTGAAATAAAACCCAAGAGTGGGCTGGAGCCTTGGAAGTGTGAATTACTGAAAGTATTAAAAACTCTTTTGGCTAACATGCTTCACAGAGACGTGTTTTGTAAACACGTTTTTTTAGGTTAACTACGATTAACCAAGAATGGTTAATCTGGCATAAGCAACAATAAAAGGGTGTTTGTGAAACACGCTTTTTAAGAAACATGATTGCAAAATGCTATTTAACGTATTGCTGGAAAAAAGTTTCAAAACACGTGTTTTATTTGATTAATTATGAAAAAAAAGTAAATTGGTTAACAAGCCATGCATTGGGTACCAAGATGAATGCACATAACTAGGATAGGAAATGCTTGTGTTATGTTTGACTCCACATTGCTGTGTTGAAGCTAGATTTTCTGCTGGAATCATAATGACCTGTGTCCTTTATTTTGTGGTCTGGAACTTAAGAAATGATAGACTTGGCCTTTTTATGAATTCTATTAATTTGAATATTGACAAACAAATTTATGTTCCTTGGCTGCATATTTTATCATCTACGGGAACCCTAAATTTGTACTACTATGTATTTGGTGATGTATCAAAATCATATTCCTCTAGTTTTTGGCCATCCAAACTTCCAAAGTATATTGTTCACACTTCACATCTTTTTGGTAATTCCAGGCACACCAAAGAGGCACCTGCTTCAGAGTGGTTGGAGTTTCTTTGTAAGCAGTAAAAGGCTTGTTGCTGGGGATGCGTTTATATTTTTAAGGTATGCAATTATTTCCAATTTTTGGCATTTCGTGTTTGCTACTTTTTACTGACATGTGAACGGTTCTAATTTATGACTATTAGAGGTGAGAATGAGGAACTCCGTGTTGGAGTAAGACGTGCCATGAGACAGCAGGGTAATGTTCCATCACCTGTCATATCCAGCCACAGCATGCATCTTGGTGTCCTTGAAATGGCTCGGCATGCATTCACCACGGGAACATTTTTCACAGTTTATTACTATCCCAGGTTTGTGCCTTATGCTTTATATCACTGCAAGTAGGCAACTGTCTGAAAGAAATGCCACTGGATGTACTTTACTTTATAATCTAGCTGAATGCAAGTTATGTTTAGGATTATCATTTGTATCATTTCCTTCCCTCTTCCCTTTTCTCTTGAGGAAACTTACTTTCTATTTCTTGGGAGAAATGATTGTCTGAAAGAGTTGCACTGAGTTGGTATCCCTCTGCAGCTCAACATTGATGTGTTGTGGGCTGGGACCGATCCAGGAAGCTACCTAGTGGGGGCACCTTATTAATCATAATCGTGGAATTTTTTCCCTAGTCAACGATCTTGCTAAATTAAAACATTCATTATTGACTATAAAATTTATAATGCATAGTATTTTAAAAAAGATCAAAAAATGAGCAACAAATCTTAGACAAAACTTTTAAAGTATACTCCCTCCGTCCAAATTTGTTGTGCATGTTTCCTTTTTGAGATCTCTCAAAAAATTATCGATATTTCATAATGTATAATGTTTTTTATGATTTCGAAATCTTTGTTTAATAAAATTAATTAAGATCTATCAAACAAGATCCACATTGAACATAAAAAACATTATAGATTAAAAGATATAGATAATTTTTGAGACGTCCAAAAAAGGAAACATGCAGAACAAATTGGGACAGAGGGAGTAGTTAACATTGACATTGAGAAGTCTTTAGAATGATTGAGATGGTTTTATTGATGACTTTTTTAAAAATATTTCTCCATGACGTTTAAAAATAAAATTAATTAAGATTTATCAAACAAGATCCACATTGAACTTAAAAAACATTATAGATTAAAAGATATAGATAATTTTTGAGACGTCCAAAAAAGGAAACATGCAGAACAAATTGGGACGGAGGGAGTAGTTAACATTGACATTGAGAAGTCTTTAGAATGATTGAGATGGTTTTATTGATGACTTTTTTAAAAATATTTCTCCATGACGTTTAAAAGTAAAGAAAATCAAGAGATAAATCTTCAAATAAATAAATAATTATTAAACCAATAATTATAAATGAACCAGTCAACGAAAGTTGAAGAAGAAAATTAATTCTACATTTTTATTTTTGAGATATATATAAGTGTTTATGCTAAATATAGCATTATATTACATAGCTATGCTAAATATAAAATATTAATAATAATTTTTTTAGTTTTGCCCCCGCTTGAATCCGTCCCTGGTTGTGGGTGCCACGACATGTGGGAGGGGGGCCAGCAAATAAACATGTGGGACAGGGAGCATTCCACGTCAGTGTCACTGTTGCACCACTACTTGCTAGTTTCTAGAATAGAAATGCAATTACATTGGTTATGGAGAAGGTCGAAATTATTATTAATCTCTCTCGAAGCTCAAAAACATGTGAACCCTAAGAATCGTTTGTGTCGGTTGACTATTTTATGTAGCCTTAAGATTCATGTGTCTAAATTAACGCGTACCGAAATTAAATAGCTTGTTATATATCTGTGCAAGCATGTTGGTTTTAGATTGTATGACGGCTGTGTTCACTTCCCATTTCCACAAAAAAAATCTTCCCCCATCTCTCCTCCCTCCAATCATTATTCACATTTCTCTCTCTACTCATTACCCCTCTCTCCAATCATTATTCTCATTTCTTTATCTATCTCTCTCCAATCATTACCCCTCTCTAATTATTACTCTCTTTCCAAAAACCCATCCAAACACTATCTCAAAAATATTTCTCAAAATATTCTTCTCAAAACTCTAAACCAAACACAGCAGTCTGTTATGTTTGTGTAATGGTGAAAGGTAATTTGCCGCTACTGTTTTGCCCTTTATGAGGCAGAAAACTTCTTGAGAATTTTTTTTGAATGACCTGCATTTCAAAGTCAGGGGAATGATAAAACTTGCAAAACTATCTGCGTGTCTTGTAACTTGTCTAATGGGTACTCACTTTTTCCTACAGGATAAGCCCTGCTGAGTTTATTGTTCCGTTTGATCGGTACATGGAATCCGTGGAGAGAGATTATTCTATAGGGATGAGGTTCAAAACGAGATTTGTAGGTGAAGAGGCGCCAGAACAGAGGTATGGCTTCTGCATGTTGACACTTTTATACCTCTCTATTTTGGTTAGTTCTGAAAGGTGCTTATTATCAGTTTTCATCATCTTGTGAGATTTGGGTCTTTGTTTATGCATACAACATAGTGATCGAGTTAGTTTCCCCAATCGAAGGTTCACTGGAACAATTGTTGGGATTGAAGATGTTGATTCCAAAAGGTGGCCAGAATCGAAATGGGGATGCCTCAAGGTAATAATTTCAAATATTTTAAATTAGGTGTTTTTAAATCCTATATCAAGCCGATCTTACATGATTGTTTTAAGGTACGGTGGGACAAAACTTCAACAATTCTTCATCCAGAGAGAGTCTCACCCTGGAAAGTAGAACCTGCTTTGACTTCACCTGCTCTCAGCGCCCCCTTGCCCAGATCAAAAAGGCTTCGACCAAATATGCTGCCCTCTTCCCCAGACTCCGCTGTCCTTACGAGGGAAGGTATGGTCTCCAACTAACTTCTATGCACTAGTAGACGTCAAATAAGGATAATATGTTTTGCATGCTTATAATTTGAATTAGATTCACGTTCGTCTAAGGTGACAGTAGATTCTTTTCAAGCAAGTGGATTTTTAGGGTCTTTCAAAGTCGATAATTTTTTACCTTGAGAGGTACTATAACAGCAAGTAACGAGTCAGATTCTATTGAAAAGCCAGTTCTATGGTGATCTGGACTAGATGATGAGAAGATTGATGTGGTCTCTGCTTCAAAAATATATGGATTCCGACATATATGTGGCCTGAATCAACTTTCACTAATCTGTTTCAGGTTTTGGGACCCGAACCAGCTCCTCTGATGAGTTCTCCGCAGCCTCAGGTGATCAAACTCCTTGTGCTCCTAACTCGATGGAACTTAATTTACCAAATCAGGAGGAGAAGTACAAATCTTTTGCGAGATATTTGTCCATAATACCTTCGGTTTCCTCCCTCAACTTGTTAGAAGCACGAGATGGCCGATGTTGTCCTGGTTTTATTGGGTATTCACAAAATGCTGAGCAGCAGCAGGGAAATTGGGCAAGGCAATTACCACTTCCATCATATCTTCCTTCGGCTCCTCAAGTGACTGAGTGGATACCAAAACCTTTACTGGTACACCAAAATGAAGCAGCACAACCTAAAGATGTCAAAATATTTGGTACACTGTTCAAAACAAATCCTGTTACACCTGAGTCAGCACTTTCACATCAAAGTACTTCTCAAAAGAATCTTGAAACTGATCAGAGGTTAGAACAAAGGAATGAACAAAGGGATTTTGTTGGGACGGAGCAGATTTTGTTAGGCCTTATTGGAGAGGGAACTGGGGTTGCTGCTAAGTTTCTCAAGTCAATGGGAATCAATTTGAAAGATGCCCGTATTGATGTGGAGAAGATTAGTGGGCAGGGTAGTGGAACTGTTTCTGTGGAGATTCCATTTAATCCCCGTGCAAAGCGTGTTTTGGAACTCTCCCTAGTGGAGGCCCACCAGCTCGGTAAGTCGTCGCTCGACTTCTTTACTTCGGTTAGAAAATTTGAACTAATGTGTTTTGGTTTTTAAATTTCTAAGCAAGAGCTATTAAAGATGGAATTCGTTCCTATTGTGTATGCCTTCAGGCTCTCATATGTTTGTATGCAGAAGAATTTTGTTTGGGTTAATTTTATTGTTGAGTGTTTCAGGTCATAGTTATATCGGGTCGGAGCATTTGCTGTTGGGATTGCTTCGTGAGGGTGAAGGCATGGCAGTGAAGATTCTTGAAAGTTTAGGTGCTGATCCAAATAGCATTCGCACGCAGGCAAGTTTGGTCATCAAGCCAAGTGTTTGTTTTGCCCGATTCATTTGGTTTTATTCCTGAAGGTTTAGTTGCATAAATTTGAGTCTTCAATTGGAAGTGTAGGTCATTCGAATGGTCGGAGAAAGTTCAGAATCTGCCGGCACAGGTTTTGGAGGGGGGTCTAGCGGCAATAAGAAGCCAACATTGGATGAAAAGTAAGCCTTCACCTCCTCCCAGTGGCGGACGCAGGATTCGTCTATAGCAAAGGCCTACCTATGTGTATTTTTTGCGATTGTAAAAAATTATATACGATATTAATATATTGCTACTTGGAAAGTCTAAGTTTGTGTGTATATATGCATAGCTATCGTTTGGCCAAGTTTGTGTTTTATACTAGCGACCAAAAATTTGTTAAACTTACGTTGGTAGAGAGTTTTTCCCACGTATATGTACTGATTTTAAGAAAAAAATTACATCGAAAGAACCTGCAGGGACCAATCTTATGTAACATTAGCTTGAAAAACTTGTAGTATAAGTATAATTGTAGTGATTTTTTTAAATTGTGCAGGCTCCGAGCACCCCCTTGGGTCTGCCCCTGCCTCCTTCGGAACGTTAATGAGATGGTTCTGTCGTGTTAATTTTTTTCCTATTTTTGTTAGGTGACATTCAAAGCAATTCGGATCCATTTGGAGATGCCTTCAGCAATTGGTTGGCAATCTCTCCTGAAATACATATTGCAATTTTGGACATAGTTTCGACTTTGGAGCTAGCAGTATATATATCACATCCCCAGATACACTAATTCCCAGGATTGCCCTCACCGGGCTACTTCCCACAATTTTAGGTTTCGCGGTGGCAGCAAGCCTGTGAATTCTTGAATCATGAGGAGAAGGACCTTAAAGGCTGATCATGGATATGGAAAATAATCCCCAAAAATGAGGGATTTGTTTGGCTCCTTTTGCATGACAGACTCCCCACAAACCAGCTTTTAGAGCACAAAGAGGGATAATTACCACCAATTTTTACCCTAGGTGTGGTTCGAGCAATGAGGATGGAGATTACCTTTTAAGAGCTTCTGTTAAAGCCAAGGCCATTTGGTCTCTTTTCTCTAACAGTCATTGGAAAAAGAGTAGTTTTAAATGCCCGACTCAAGATTGGCTTTTAGTGAATCTTAAACGGAAAGGAAAGGCGAACATGGGCAATGATGTTTCATGGATCACTTTGTTAACTGTTATTATTTGGCAGATTTGGAAAGATCGTAACAAAATGAGCTTTGATAACTTGGAAGTTGACTAGAACTACAGCTTCAGGAACATTATTGCCTATTCGACTGAAATCACCGCAGCATTTAAGTCCCTCTTCACAACGGCTCAACTCATACTGCACTAATTCCCGGGATTCCTCCATTTGCAGCTGGTGTCAAGATAAATAATGATGGATGCTTGTACGAGAGCAATGTCAAGCTGGATTTGGTGGTTTATTTCGCGATCTTAGAGGAACATGGATTCTGGGTTTCTATGGGAAACTTAATTGCACTGCCAGCCTGGAAACAGTTGGGGCATCTAACCGTGGTCTGATCATTATTCTTAAGAAGGGTTTGAACAATTTCCACATCGAAATGGACTCTGCAACTGCTAGGATAAAAGTATTGTATTTAAAAAGTGATTTGTTCATTTTTCTCTCTCTATCTTGAGAGCCTCTCTCTCTAAACTTGAGAGCTTTTATAGGGTTTAATCCCTAATCCTACCCACCGCCTCCCCTGTTCCGATCTCCATACCAGATTCCCCTTCCTTTCCTCCCTCCTCTTCACATCTAGGATCTCTTCCTTTGGGGGGGGGGGGGCTGCCGCCTCTTGGCCCCTCCCCCTCCTTCTCCTCTCTAGCCGACCACCCTTCGTCATCTCCCTGCCCGATCAAAACCCTCCCAAAACAGCTACCCATCCACCCATCCTCTCTCCTCTATTTCAATCCACTACCATGGCAACCCACCGCCTCCCCGCCGCCGCCCCTTCACTGCTACGTCGCTCTACCGCCGGCTTCTTCACGCCACAACCCCTCATTCTCCACTTCTTCACCACCCACTTCCCCCCCTTTGGTTGGGCTAGATTTGACGAAGAGATGAAGTTTAGGGTGGTTGGGCTACCTCCGGCAAATAAAGTCTCCTAAACCCATTGGCGGCGGCTATGGAGCTTGGATCTACAACCCGGGGCACCAACTCGGCTTACTCAGTGCATCCTGTTATGACTCGATGCGGCTCAGTGATGGGTTGACTCGGGTGACTCAGTTTGGTTTGAGTTTTGTCTAGTTTTTCAGTTTATTTGTTTTTAGTTTATTTTGGGAGGATTTCACCTGCGCGTTCTCTGGATTGAGTTTGGGATTTCCCTCGTCAATCTCGGCTATTGCCACTGGCGCTACGCCTACCACAATGGATGGTTCTGCTTCTGCAGAGTGTGCCTCTTGATCGGTCTGTTTTTCAGTTATGCCGTGATTTAAGCCTAGGGTTTGGTAGTTTGAAAACTCTTTCTTGTATTTTCATGTGGAATCATTGTGGAATCTTTGTACTGTCTTCTGACATTTTAAGCCTTCCGGCCCTTGATTTACGAGATTGACGTTCTATCCAAAAAAAAAAAGTGATTTGTTCATGTATAATTTCTCTTAAATTGAACCCAAATTTTTTCACAATTAAGGGATTCAATTTCATTTAAAAAAATAACAATTATTTGCATCCTTTTGGTGGACTATATTTATTTGCTTTTATGTACATATATCGATGAGACAATGAAGGTATTATTTTCCCATATTTCCCACAATAGTTATGAAATGCAATATCTTGAACAAGTAATGTGATGTCACCTTCCGTTTTTTCTATGATGCTTATTATGTCCTTTGTCAAAAGAAAAGAAGATAATGTGAAGAGAGATACTATGTGACTAACTTGCAAAAGCTTGTGATTCTTCGTCACCAAAGATAGAGAAGTTTGAAATAATCTCGATGGCAGCGACTAAAATATTTGGGCGGAAGAAAGATTAAGATCAAGTTAGGATTCAATACCGATTTCCAATTATGAATTTGGTGCGAGTTTCCTTTCAACTACCATATATCAGGCTTCAATAATATGTTCCTGTATTATAATATTCCAAAGCTGTAGTTAATTGATTTTCCAATTAGTTATTGTGACTTGGTGTTATTCTCTATAGTATAGCTATAGATGACATTTTTACTATTTTTCCCAATCAAACAAAACTTTTTGCATCGGTAACATACCGTTGCAAAGACACATAAACCTTATGGGTAAGGTTTTTGCGTCAGGACAACATAGCAGTGACTGTGAGCAAAAATCTTTTGGCGATGGTTATGGTTGTCGCAAATAAATCTAATCAATTGCAACGACAGTATGAACCTATCCGCCGCAAAAGCTATTTAATTTTCCCTGCCTGTTAGGGTAATTACTGTCGCAAATAACTTCAGATTATTTGCAACGGTATAAATCGACACAAAAACTTTTTTTTCTACCCTAGTGATTACCACAATCCGTTTACCGTCACTCTATCTTACGGATGCAAAAACAGTGTGACTATTGAAGGTGACTATTTGTGATGGGTTGTTTCAGTCGCAAATGCTGAGAGTAAGATAGAAAAACAACAGGTTATGGTCAAGGTTGTTTATGCCGATGTGGCTGTTTACGTGGTACTTTACAACAGATATTACTCTACAATATTACAATCATATCACTAATCTAAACCAACAAATCAAAGTCTGCTATCACTAATCTAAACCAACAAATCGTTCGTTTTTTGAGGAATGCTTAGCACATCATTGATACAAAATGTTACGATTATCGGAGATTGGTAGACACATAATTGAAGCAAATTTGTCCTACAATTTGTTTTTTAAATGATATTGGCCAACCATTTTCTTCAAATAAATCGTATCCGACCATATGGCTTCAAATATCCAATTAATTTGATTTTTTATATGAATGATCTGCTCAACATTTCCTACAAATTGAACGGTTCCGATGCCAAATACAAATTATAGAGAGCCCACAATTGAGGTCAATAACCCCAAATCCGTGGCGCTAGACTGGTAACACTAATTGCAAATCAAATCAATAAAATTATTGTATATTCTAAAACTATTGAAGTAATAATCGTTCCCTCTTTGTTTTATTTCTTCTAAATCTGAATCTTAAGTTTTCTTTTCATGAAAATGATATAAAATGATGAGAAAATTTGTACTCCCTCCGTCCCTTTTTAAGTGTGTTACCTGAGAATCCAACTATTTTTCTCTCACATTAACTTTTACAACTTTTATATTTACTTTCCATTACTTACCCTTATCAATATAATAATACTCATTAACTTTTTAAAAATGAATCTACTTTAAGGGCAAAATAGAAAATGTACCCACTAACTTTTCAAAGCACACACTTATTAAGGGACAGCCCAAAATGGAAATGTACACAGTATAACTTTGACTTCTTTTTACTTGTCTTTTACAAAGGCCCCTAGGCCTTCAATAATTTCTTTGCTAATATATATCTTTTTTACACTTCCATCTTCAAATTCTAGTTCCACCACTCTATAGTGCCACAATTTTCTTGGAGGTAATAGTAATGTCAAGAAAGTGCTAGATTGAGATGACATAGCCGTGAACCTCATTTAGTTGGACCAATGGTGATTCGAAGCTTTTGAGTTGTAATTCTTTCTTCTTTTTTTTGAACTGAATTTGAGTTGTAATTCGATATTTTTTTTTAAACCTCTTGAATTTTTCACCCATCTAACCTCTATAGGTCGATTGAACAGCGTAGGTACCATTTTTACATATTATACTCTCCCCGTCCTTGTTTAAGTGTCAACTATAGGAATACGTTCATTTTCAAACCCCTAAATAAAATATTTTTTTATAATTTTATAATTTTTTAACAGACTTTTAAAAGAATTCTACGAAAATACTACATTTTTTTTACGTCCAAGAAAATATACATTTTCTAAAGGGAACATTAAAAAAGGACTGAGAGAGTATTTATGCAATGCAATATCTTGAACAAATAATGTGATGTCACATCCCGTTTTTTCTATGATGTTTCGGTCTTTTGTCAAAATGAAAAGAAGATAATGTAAAGAAAGAGTTGTGACCTACTTGCCAAAGCTTGTGACTTCGTCACCAAAGACGGAGAAGTTTGAAATAATCTCAATGGTAGCGATTAAAATATTTAGGCAGAAGAGAGATTTTAGAAGATAAAGTTAGGTTTCGATTGCGATTTTGAAATTGAGTAAAATTGGTGCGAGTTTCCTTTCAAATACCATAAGTCAGGCTTCAACAATTGGTTCCCATATCATATTCCAAAGCTGTTGTTAATTGATTTTGCAATTAGTTATTGCTGACTTTTTCTTTTTTTCTTATCGAGGGTATCCGAAACATTTTACCTCAACTAATATCTCAAGTACTTGCAGTCCCGCGGTCCCAAATTTACCGGGGCATGTAGAGCTCTCCTCGCAAGTAATTATAATGGATTATATATTATACCTATAGATGCCACGCCAGCTTGATTGTAAGACCAAGTTTGTTGGATATTTCAATGCCAGCTTGATTGTAATTTTGGATCCTCTCTTATTTTCGGTTGCTTTCAGTAATTTAGTTGCCTTCGCAAATACACGAAAACCGTTGTGGGAAGGTTTTAACGGTAATTAGCAAAAATCTTTTAGCCACGGTTATGCGATTATGCTTGTCACAAATAAATCCAGCCAAATGCAGTAATACAATTAACCTTCCCGCCGCAAAAGCTATTCAATTTTTCCCAACTATCAAGGTATTTACCACCGCGAATAACTAGATTATTTGCGACAACAAAGTCTACATCAAGACAGGTAGTGAACTTTCACTTAAATATTTTCCATCTCATGTTGAATTAGCAAATCTAAACTTGACCTCCTGTGACTCAAGGGCGTGTTTGATAACAGTTATAGGTATGAGGGGATTGATAATGAGGTGGGATTATGATTGGGATTGGTATTGAGGTGGGATTGATAATGAGGTGTGATTGGTAATTTGCATGTTTGTTTTACACCTTAGAAGATATGATTGTTATCTTGCTTTATATAGTATAGGATTGGACTCTAAGTATCAATTTCTTTTTTTACCCTTGTGCAAAACTATTATATAAAAATGATACATAACAATAATCCTATTGTTTGAAAAATGTTGTGCCTTCCCTGGTATGAAATTACCATCTTTCTTCTTCTTTTATTATTATTATTTTAACATTTTTTTATGTTAAATCTATTTGCATTTTATTTTCCTTTATCATGTCAGAAGTTATTCCCTACTTTGGAACTATCCAAATCAAACTGAGCCTTATGTCCCAAATCAATTGGGGTCGGCTACATGAATAACAAAATAAAAAAAAATATGCACCATAATTGCAAACAGTTATCATATGTATATATAAATATGCATCTTACAAAATAATGCATCATAACATGCGGATATGGGATTAACAACATCCCCATTGCCTTCCACATCCATATTTTCCAAAAGAAAGCACAAAACAAAACGAAGGGATCTATTGGTCATCCTAATAATAGAGACCCCACTTCAAGTCTTCCTACTTTCAATCCTTCCGGATGGGATTAATAGTAACACCTCCCCGGTATGGGTAATCCCATTGGTTTGGGGGATTGGTAGTCGCTTGGGAGTCCTAATCCTCCCCCAAAAATCTAGCCAAATAGAAATTCTAAATCCCCCACCTCCTTAGTAATCCTATCCCACTGCCGAAAACCGCTATCAAACACGCCCTAAAGGAAGGAGGAATTCCTTTCACGCAAGACAAAGCCCCAATCCCCCTAGTCTCCGAAGAAGAACCAACCTCTCAAATCCAATCCAATTTAAGAGGCGGTGGAACTTTAGGCACTGAATTATTTTGGTCTTGAGAAAGCCTGAAGTCTTTCCTGACGAGGTGAACGGGATTTTTACCGTCTGAGAAAAAAAAAATTCCAACCATAGTAATTATCACAACCCTTTTACTGTCGCCTTACCGTGCCGACTCAAAAAAACACTCTGACGATGGAACGGGTTGTTTGTGTCACAAAAGATTCTATTGAGAGTTGAGACATGATCGGGCGAAAAAAAAAAATTAAATTTAAGACGAGTTTAGACATGACGTGTGTTAACATAAGATAATTTTGAGTATTTTTTTTCCCGGAAGTTTTTGGGGGTAAAGTTCGTAATATCTAAAAGTTGAGGGTAGAGTTTGTGAAATTGCAAATTTGTATATATCACGATCAGAGCCCTAAGTCTAAACCCAAAATCTTAATCAGCACCTCCGCCCACGATACGAACGAGTACCTCTCTCTCTCTCCCTCTCTCGCGTCTTCATCTTCTCTGTTTGTTGTTTTCTATGGAAAATTCGAATGCCTGAAAATTAAGGAGTAAAGATCTGCTCCGTTCCAAAAATATGAATTTCCTGCGGTCAACTATTTTTTTGTAGTTTGATAATTTACATCTTGACTTGTGTAGCAAGATTTCTTCTGGAGTTTGCTGTGCTATCATTGAGTTGATTCAGCTGAAGTCGTAGTGATTTTAAAGATTTGAACTTCCTCTTTACATTGTGGCTAAAGTCACGGGCAATACTAGTTCAATAACTCCGTCGGGCTGAATTAATTTTTGTTAAAAGACGGTGGGTATTATCGATGTTTAGTATTTTTTTTTTGTTTTTAGGTTTCTGTCAATAATTTAGGATTAATTGTTTGTATCGAGAGGAATTAATTGTTTGTATTCAATTTTTTTCGTCTTTTGTGAACTTGTTGGTGCTTTTGATCCTAATTCTTTCCTTTTTAGATCCTATTTGTCATGATGAAAGATCAACCCACAAAAATTTTGTCGCGAATTTGATATTGATTAAGAGAAAACAACCAAAAGAGTGAAAATTTAGCCCAAATGGAACCGTAAGTTGTTGAACTCATTCATTTTGTCTAAGCACTGTCAAAGAAGTTTTGTGTATGCATTTGATATTTAACTTGAAAAAAGCGTGGTACTTATTAGTTATTAGAATTTTCCTTGGACCTGAATTTTTACTAATGCAATGAGCCAATAGCTAATTAGTTATAGTTTCATTTTTCGGCTGTAGAAAATTATATATCTCATCATCCTGTTATGATTTTCAGTTTTCATTATGTGGTTTTATCGCTTCTACAGTTCTACCCCATGTTGCTGAGTTTGATTTTCACTAATGTAGGTCCGGAGGATTGTAGTTTTCATCTTCCCTATACAAGGAGTTTGGCAGTTTGGTTCTTCTCTTGGTTGGTCCTTTTTACTTTTCAGCCTTGTTGCGGACTTATAGTTGGTTGACCTCTATGTTACATTCACCCTTCTTAGTGCAAAAAGTACCTGTGTCAAAGCTAGACACTATAACAAAGGTATTATTTTGCGACTGACATGTTTAGGTGGTATTCAGCCAGGAAGCATATTTGTGTATTTGAAATCACCCTGAACAATGCATAAAACTTGTTTGCCATAGAACTCCTAGAATATACATGAAGTGCCCTAAGGCACATCGTAAACACCATTTATTCTCCGAAACGAAAAAAATGCAGTGAAATATGATTATCATTGCTGTGCCTTCATATCCTTGAGATGTGAGTGAGATGAATCGACACTTAGATACATACCCCAACCGACACCGTTACCCAAGCCTAGTCCACATAACCTAGGTTGTCCTCATTTATGGAAGTTGGATTCTTAATATTCGATTTTTGATATAGCACACTGATATCGTCTTCTTTTTTTTGTTTCTTTTTTGGTATACTTCATTTGCATGGATTGCCTTTTGAGTTTACGATTATTGAATGCAGAAGCGTTTCTGGACGTCATGGATAGGGCTCTCGCACAGTCGACCTATTTATCTTCTGTAGTTCCTGTTCCGAGGTATGGCCAAATCAAGGGCTATGGGAAAACGAGTCCTAGGACCGTGAGAATGATATGTAATCTACAAGTATCTCCCCTTAGGATGGTATGTTTTCCGGGGAAGGGAGGTTCTAATGCTTTAGGTACTATGGTTAGACCTGGCCTTGATTTCCACTCTAATGCGGGACCCATGACCTCCAATCGCCGAAGAAAATCTACCCGATTTGTTCCTAAAGCCATGTTTGAGCGTTTCACAGAAAAAGCAATAAAGGTCATTATGCTTGCACAAGAGGAAACAAAACGTCTAGGTCACAATTTTGTTGGGACAGAGCAGATTTTGTTAGGTCTTATTGGAGAGGGAACTGGGATTGCTGCTAAGGTTCTCAAATCAATGGGAATCAATTTGAAAGAGGCCCGTATTGAAGTGGAGAAGATCATTGGGCGGGGTAGTGGAATTGTTTCTGGGGAGATTCCATTTACTCCTCGTGCGAAGCGTGTTTTGGAAATCTCTCTAGAGGAGGCCCGCCAGCTCGGTAAGTCGTCGCTTGACTTCTTTTATTGGTGTTTTGGTTTTTAAACTTCTAAGCAAGAGCTATTAAAGAATTCGTTCCTATTGAGTATGCCTTCCTGCTCTCATATGTTTATATGCAGAAGAACTTTGTTTGGGTTGATTTTTATTGTTGAGCATTTCAGGTCATAGTTATATCGGGTCGGAGCATTTGCTGTTGGCATTGCTTCGTGAGGGTGAAGGCGTGGCAGCGAAGATTCTTGAAAGTCTAGGTGCTGATCCAAATAGCATCCGCACACAGGCAAGTTTGGTCATCAACCCTAGTGTTTGTTTTGCCCAATTTATTTTGTTTTATTCATGAAGTTTTAGTTGACTAAATTAGAGTCTTCAATTGGAAACGTAGGTCATTCGAATGGTCGGAGAAAGTTCAGAATCTGTCGGCGCAGGTTTTGGAGGGGGATCTAGTGGCAATAAGATGCCAACGTTGGAGGAGTATGGCACTAACTTGACAAAGTTAGCAGAGGAGGTATTTTGTGTTTCTGCATATGAATGGCATTGTTGTCAGAGAGATGGTACCTAAGCTGGTTCTTTGCATTTGAAGGGTAAACTGGATCCAGTTGTTGGGAGACAGGGGCAAATAGAACGTGTGACCCAAATTTTAGGTCGCCGGACAAAGAATAACCCATGCCTTATTGGAGAACCTGGTGTTGGAAAAACAGCTATTGCAGAAGGCCTCGCACTACGAATTGCAAACGGTGATGTTCCAGAAACCATAGCAGGAAAGAACGTGAGTATAAGTTTGTTTGATTGTAGTGTAGGACCATACATGGATTACAGATGCTATTTGCTGTTTGGAAACTTTTGTTCTCTTCTCATAGAATTCAACTTTTCATGAAATTTAAATCGCATATATGGCCTCAATGCTGAATTGACGTTGTCCACTTCATTCTTTCACGCTTTCGTTCTTCTATATGTGCAATGAGGATCTGCTTGGGGATGCCTATTACTGTACTTTACAAAGACATACGAAAATGCTATTACTTGGATATTGCTTTGAAATTGGGTGTAGGTTTAGATCAGTCTGCGAGGCTGTTAGCCAATGCCATCAGCAAGGTTTTATGTACCCTATTTAACGGAGGGAAAAGGCCACTTTACCTCCGTGGTTTTCTCCATGTGCAGATGACCACTCCTTAACATTCATAATGACCTACTTGTGGTTTTGACATCTTAACAATCACTTTGTTTCTCCATGCCTTCTGGGAAAGTTCACATCTTTAGTCTTTCCCATATAAGTTTCTTTCCTGGAAGCTCAAAAGCCTTCCTTTGGTAATTTTGCAGTGAGTAGTATTTGAGGATGCGACATGACTTTTTCTTGCATCATTAAATCCAATTTCATTCCAGTTCTGGGGCTATGAGATTGGTAGCATGTTATGATTGTCAATTTATAAAAGTTGTATAGTATTGAATTGTTACCCAGATGCACCCAGAACAGAGAAAGTATCATTATCTATTTATTGTAGTTTGGATTAAATATTATTGTTGTTTGTTTTCTCATTTGAAAAGTGGATTTTAATACCATGCTTGGCTAATGCAGGTTATTACGCTGGATATGGGTCTTCTTGTTGCTGGCACGAAATATCGTGGAGAGTTTGAGGAAAGACTGAAGAAGTTGATGGAAGAAATTAAACAAAGTGATAATATAATACTATTTATCGATGAGGTGCACACATTAATTGGAGCTGGAGCAGCGGAGGGGGCAATTGATGCTGCAAACATCCTCAAACCAGCTCTTGCTCGAGGTGAATTGCAGGTATGAGTTACATATTCGTTCTAACTTCTAACCATATAGCTTTGCTTTTTTGAGTTATGTCCATGGTGCATAAATAAGGATTTGGTACATTTTGCGGGCAAACTGGGAACCAAGCTATGCTCATGCACTGTTATCTTATTTGTTGTGGTAATTTCCTTTTAAGCTCACACTTTAGCCTTTTCTTCTAACCTCTGGCTATTTAGCATGTCTATGGATTTGACATGTAACAAATACGTTGGCCCAATAAGTATTTTGAAGTATGACATTTACGTGGTACTATGGCAGGTGTATGAGTGCAAATAGAATCATGTTAAGTTGTTAACTGATTCTTTCGTCCTCTTTCCCTAATTGGACTCGAACTTTGCTTTCCTGAGAAAGTGCTTCCTGTCTACACATAAAAAGAAGAGAACCTTGAAGTGTTTGATAATTTTAGAGTGGAGACTGCATAGTTTCTCTGTGACAAATGCAGGATTGTGAAGCTATAGTGTTGATCTGCAGCCAGTTTTAATCATGTCGTAAAATTTTAACTGCTAACAGGTTTATTAGAAATTTATTCCACTATCTTTGTTTTTTTTTTTTTTTGGTAAGTCGGAATATTTTAGATTAAAAGCAGGGAAGCAGCATCAGAAGTGCGAGAATCCTGGAGTACAAATTACAGACTAAAAGGAAAAACAACCTATTAATCTAACACCTGCCTAATGTTTAGGCAATCCCTAATCACATACTCCCTAATAGAGATGGGCATTTCTTCTTTGAGGATTAACTCCTCTTATTGTTCAGCTCCTAGACGTGCAAGATGATCCACACATTCATTGCTGCCTCTAAAGATATGGGATAAGGTCGCTCCAGTGCCATTGAGGAGGGCATTGGCTTCTTTGATTATGTTGCTCTGTGCATGATTCGCGATTGTTCCTTCCTTGATCAAGTCAACAGCCACACTTGAGTCTGATTCAATCACCACAATGGTCATATTCTTCTGTAAATGGTTAAACCTATGTAGATGGCCCACATTTCACTTTCCAAGCTTGTATCACAATCGATGCAGCCATAAAACCCCAAAATCCATTTTCCATTTATGTCTCTGATCAGTCCACCAAAGCCAGCCTTCCTGTTTGCGCTATACCAGCAGCCATCTGTATTCATTCTCAGAGAACCTGCACAAGGGGTTTCCAGGGTATCACATTCGGTTTGGTAGCACTATTGGTTAGAAATTAGAATAGATTTAAACGCCTCAATGATTTCTTTGGAATAGGAGGTCACAGCCTTGAAACTAACTGTCATGACATTATCAAAACTTTTTTTGTTTCTGTCCTTCCAAATATGCCAATTGCCATAGGATGACAATAAACAACAGGGTATTCCAAGGCATGTCAACACCTATTCCAGATGTCCTAAGAGATGTAAGATTGGAAGAAATCCAACCCAAAATGGGGCAATTTAAAACGCTTTCCAACCAATAACTGCTTCAAAAGCAGGACCAAAATTCAATCGCTTTAGGGCATTCTTGAAAGAAGTGGTTTTATGTCCTCAGGAGCAGCATTGCATCTGGGACTCGAATCAAAATGAATCATGCCTCTATCAAACTTGAGTTTGTTAGAAGGGAGTTTCTGATGTAATATGAGCCATACAAATGTCATCAATTTAGAAGGGATTTTTAATTTCCAAAACCATTGCGACCCTTTGAGACCATTTTCCTCCCCATTTATCAGGTTATGGGCAGCAGAAGTAGAGAACCTACCATCATTAAAACCAACCCAAGAGGGTTGATCCTTAACATTAGCATATAAAGGCAGACGAGTATTCTGAATACTACTAATTGTATGAACTATCAACATCAACAATGTTGGATATAGAATTCACATTCCAAGTACCATTATTATTCATGATATCTCTCACTTTCACATTCGAATTGACATGGGGTCCTGGAAATTTCACACCAAGGGGACCATCTCCACACCACCTATCTTTCCATAAATCAATGATTTCCCCATTGCCTATAATCTATTTGATTCCCTTTTGCAAAAATTTGTTGGAATTTTTAATGCTTCTCCAAGTGTGAGAGGCGGGTCTTTGAGGTGGCCATGTCGATAAAGAGTGGTTCTTCAGATATTTATCCCTTAGAACTCTCACCCATAGACTCTCTTCATTAGTTATCATGGTCCACCCAAGTTTAGTTAAAAGAGCTACTTTTTGATTTCTAGTTTTTTGAGGCCGAGACCTCCCCTATCCTCACGTTTACACACTTGGTTCCAGTTCACAAGGTGAATCTTCTTCTTATTGGCAGTGTCACCGACAGGAAATTGCTGTTTAGTCTGTCAAGTTTATCACAAATAGAAATAGGAAGTTCCATGGTTTGCATGGCATAGCTAGGATTGGCAGATGTAACATGTTGGATAAGTGTGGCTCTCCCTGCAATAGAAAGGGTGTTGCTAATCCATCCTTGTAATTTTTTCTGAACTTTCTCAACGAGGGAGTTAAAATGCTGTTTCGTGACCATGAAGAAGGGGTATCCCCAGATATTTCCCAATAGCATTAGTCAAAGGTATCCCACTTAAAGCACCAAGTCTTCTAGCTCTTCTTCTAGGGACATTGGCGGAGATAAACAACTTCGATTTATTCAGATTAATGGTCTGACCCGACATATTGCTGAAGTCTTTTAAGACCTGCATAATAACATTCCAGGTTTCAAAGCTATCTTGGCCAAACAGGATGAGATCATCAGCGAAAAATAAATGGGTAAGAAGCGGAGAATTGCTAGAGACTTTGATTAGCTATCTTGGCCAAACAAGATGAGATTGTCAGCGAAAAATAAATGAGTAAGAAGCGGAGATTTGGTAGAGACTTTGATGCCTTTCCAGCATCCATTCTCAGCTTTAGAATTTATCAAGGCAGATAGTCTCCAAGCACAAAACAAATAAATAAGGTGAAAGTGGATCCCCTTGTTGGAGTCCTGTCCCAGGAGAGAATTCTTCCAAGGGCTCCCCATTCCAAAGAACTGAGGTAGAAACATTCGTAACACAATTCATAATTAAGCCAATCCATTTCTCATTGAATTGAAATTTCGCTAGAGTATCCTTGAGAAAACCCCAAGAAATCTTGTCATAGGCCTTTTCCAAATCAATTTTGAACACCATGCCTCCCTTTTTTGCTTTTTTAGATCTAAGAGTATGAAGGATCTCTTGAGTACTTGGCACCACAACTGCTTAATTGAAAATTTTCAGTGTTTTGATCATGTATTGGTTAGATGGAATATTTTTCTTTGAGATCATTTACTTGTGGGAATCAGTTGATCTTGCACTGAAGTTTTTTTTACTCGCTAAAGTTTATGTTAATGCTCATATGTGTTTCATTAGTTTAGTTTACATCAAAATAATTCTTGTTATTCCAACCAATGCAGTGTATTGGGGCCACAACACTAGATGAATACAGGAAACACATTGAGAAAGACCCAGCCTTGGAGAGACGTTTCCAGCCAGTGAAGGTGCCTGAACCAACTGTTGATGAAACGATAGAGATTTTGAAAGGGCTCCGAGAACGATATGAGATACACCACAAGCTTCGTTATACAGATGAGGCATTAGTTTCTGCAGCAAAACTGTCATATCAGTACATTAGGTATGTCGTTTCTATAATAGTTCGCTTTCTGTAGATGTTTATACCTTTTACTGATGCGTGACGCTGGTAAACAAGATGAATGTACCTCTTGGAGAATAAACCGGAACAGCGATAACTAAACTTGGTATTATGTGTGACAATGTATTTGTTCATTTTTTTTGTAGATGTTTTTGTTCTGTACTTCTGCACTAAGTCAGTGATACTGGTGCTTAAGATTAATGAAACAGCTATAAATAAACTTAAAGAGTTATATAGATGCATTTATTCACTTTCAGAAGATGATTGTATTCTGTACATATACTCGAAGTCTGTGATACGCGGATCCGCAATTTTGAACGAAGTGCCCATGTCGACACGACACGATACGGGTGTGGGTGCGGAATACGTACCCGGTGCACCGGAAAAAAATCGGACACGTCTGGTTCGTGCGATTGAAGAAGAAGAAGAAGGAGGAGGAGGAGGAGGAGGAGGAGAGAGAGAGAGAGAGATGGAGAAGCGCTGACCAGCTTTGACAAAGAAGGCTGAGATCGGAGAAGAAGAAGATCGAGACGGTCGCAGCAACCGATCGGAGCAGCAGTAGATAGGAGTAGCAGCCGCTGCTACTGATTGACTGAAGAAGAAAGAATATAGGGTTTGACCTTGTTGTTGGGCTTAAAATAGAAGTGTATTTGGGCCTTTTGGGCTTATTTAATAAGTAGAGGAGTCCTGGGCCTCTATTAATTGGAGTAGTTTTAAGAGCTGGGCCTAGAATAGAATGTAGTGTGGAATTTGGGCTATTAATATTTTAAAATTATTTCTAAAATATAATTTCACATACTGAATTCTGAAAAATAATTAAAAAATCTTAGATATAATTAAAAAATAATTAGAAAATCATTTTTAAATATTAAAAAATATATGACGTGGCGTATCCCCGCACCTGTATCCAAATTTGGATCCATATCCACGAATCCTCAATTTTTTGGTTTCAAGTGTCCGATCCTTGGATCCACACTCGTATCTGATTCCCACACCCGTGTCCGTGTAGCATAGCTCGAAGTCATTTATTCTGGTACATTAGAGGTATAGACCTATAGGAGAATAAACTGAAACAGCTTTAACTTACGGTAGTATTTGTATGGGTAAATGCATTTTTAGCCTTGCAGCTATAATACTGGTTCTAGTTGTTCTTGACTGCAGTAGAGGTACTAGTATTGCACATCCCATGTCATCGCTAAATTGAAATTATTATTCCATCTGGATTAAAACCCCTCTCCCTAGACAATATACATATTTACTTTTAGTCCTGTAACTGAAGCCAGCATAAAACCTGCTGTTGCTTCTAAGTTCTTTCAAATAAGTTTTAAAGCTCTAATGTTGGACTTCTTGGAATACTTTTTGGTAGGTTGGGAGTGGATTTACTTTTGTAGTGGTTTTCACAAAACTTGAAGACCAATAGTATAAGTAAATAGAGATAAAATAGATGTAGAAAAACATAACCACTGGTGTTGAAAGTTGTAGTTTAAAAAACAGCCATAGAAGAACCATTGCTACTTGCTAGTTACAGATTGATTGGTAACCGACAGGTCATCTTCGGCCAGCAACGATGGATATCGTTCTGTAGACTGTAGTACTAGGTGGAACCCTTACTTTAATTGGATACGTGGTTGAGTTTGGGCAGGTGAGAAATGACAAAGGAAACTATCCCTTCATCCCTTGGTGAGCACTCTGAGATATGCCGTTTGCTGGTCTACTAATGTAAATAGCAGTACAATAACATAGAAAAAGAGGGGAAAGAAAGAAGAAAAGAAACGCAAGGTACTGCAAAGACTGATCACCTCTTAGTATTTTGTGCGTTTCAAATCACAATTAACTAAATTCGGACTATTACCTAATCATTTTATGACTTACCAAGTGAGCGCAGTGATACAAATTGGACAAAGATCTTAATTTGTTTCCCGTTGCCCTTATGAATTTCCTTAATTTTCCAGGATTTGTGTGTATGGTTACACTTGCACTATGTGACCTCTGTCTTAGGACAGTTGTACTATTTTCTGCATGTGATGGGTGTTTTTTTGCATTCCAGTGATCGTTTCCTACCTGATAAAGCAATCGACTTGATTGATGAAGCTGGTTCTCGTGTTCGGCTTCGCCATGCACGGGTTTGAACATTATGCCTCCCTTAGTGCTTTACTGCTACCCACTTTCGCTGTTTTACGTCTAAGGTGATTGGAGTTGCATTTCTTGTACTTTGCAGCTCCCAGAGGAGGCTAGAGAGCTTGATAAAGAACTGAGGCAGATTACGAAAGAGAAGAATGAAGCTGTTCGCAGCCAGGACTTCGAAAAGGTACTCAGTAGGATATTATGTTTCCTCATCTGTTTGATGTTGGATTGTTATGTAAGGTCTTTGCAGTACCGTGTTTTTTTTTAATTGCAAACAACGAAGATCTAAATAAAGACAGTCTACTGGGAGACTGGTGGGTAAGATCTTCTCTAGTTGGAAAGATTTTTCCTGGTCAAGGTACAAAATTACTTTTTTCCAACTGAAACGGCCGAAACAATTTTTTTCTCTCTTGAAACGAGACTAATCCAATCGTACCACTGGAACACACAAACATGTCGGAACACTACAAACCATACTGAGCCATTGCGTTGTTCGACACCTATTAGAAATATCCAACCTACAATAATGTTTTCTTAGATCCTAAATTCTTTTTGACATCTACATTTTGTTTGGGCACAAATTTTCCGATGTTTTTGAGACAGTTCTGCTTCCTATCTAACCGAAACAACTCGCTGAAACAAAATTTTGATCCTTGGGCTCATTGAAGAATGAATAAATTTGACATTCGCGTATCTTTTGTTTCCTTCAAAGGGCTTAATATTAAACTTCTTTTGAGTAGGCTGGGACGTTGCGCGATAGAGAAATGGACCTTAGGGCTGAGATTACAGCTGTTGTAAACAAAGGCAAAGAGATGATTGTAGCAGAGACTGAAGCAGCAGACAGTGGTCCCGTGGTGACAGAAGTGGATATTCAGCACATTGTCTCCGCATGGACCGGTATCCCAGTTAGTAAAGTATCGATTGATGAATCTGACCGTCTCCTCAAGATGGAAGATACTCTCCACGAGCGGATCATCGGTCAGGAAGAAGCCGTAGAGGCCATCAGCCGCGCAATTCGCCGTGCCCGTGTCGGACTTAAAAGCCCTAATCGGCCAATTGCCAGTTTCATCTTCTCCGGTCCCACCGGTGTCGGGAAGTCGGAACTGGCAAAAGCACTAGCTGCCTACTACTTCGGCTCCGAAGAGGCCATGATCCGCCTCGACATGAGCGAGTACATGGAGAGACACACCGTCTCCAAGCTCATCGGCTCGCCGCCTGGATACGTCGGGTACACCGAAGGCGGCCAGCTTACGGAGGCTGTCAGGCGGCGTCCCTATACCGTCGTGCTCTTTGATGAGATCGAAAAGGCGCACCCAGATGTTTTCAACATGATGCTTCAAATTCTTGAGGACGGAAGGTTGACTGATAGCAAAGGCCGGACCGTGGATTTCAAGAACACCCTGTTGATTATGACATCGAATGTCGGAAGTAGTGTGATAGAGAAGGGAGCCCGCCGCCGAATAGGCTTTGACCTTGATTTCGACGAGAAAGACGAGAAAGATAGAAATTACGACCGAATCAAGAGTCTCGTGAAGGAGGAACTCAAGCAGTATTTCCGGCCTGAGTTCTTGAATAGGTTGGATGAGATGATTGTCTTCCGGCAACTCACAAAGGTCGAGGTTAAAGAGATTGCAGATATTATGCTGAAGGAAGTGTTTGAGAGGTTGAAGGAGAAGGGAATAGGGCTTCAGGTCACGGAGCGGTTCAAAGATAGAGTGGTGGAGGAAGGGTACCAACCAAGCTACGGAGCGAGGCCCCTTAGAAGAGCCATAATGAGACTCTTGGAGGATTGCATGGCTGAGAAGATGTTGGCTGGAGATATCAAAGAAGGCGACTCGGTTATTGTAGATATCGATTCGAATGGTAAAGTGACCGTTCTAAACGGATCCAGTGGTGTACCACCCGAGCCATTACCCGAACCGATCTCTGCTTAGATCAGTTGTTCTACTCTTTGAGCTATATGTATTACTACTTTGTATTGTTACTCTGCTTTCAAGTCGGGTATTAACGTTGCAAGTCTCTGGTAATTTGTCAGCAATTGTGTAGAATCAGATATGAATTAGTGGCTAGGTCTCAAAGTGTTGTTTTTATTACTTTAGGAATTGCTCGCATAATTCAGATCAAAAGAGTAGGGGGTCATGTTAGTGTTGGATTTGGTGTTCCCATAAAAGAAATGAAGTTTTCATGAAGTTCTTGTTATTTCGTGTTGTACTGTTTTTTCTTCTTGTGCTCATTATGCAACCTAGGGTCCGTTCCACAAACTTTTGATTTTTTGGCTTTTTAATTAATATATGTGAGGAGAATCACAAAGCCAAAAATAAGCCCAAAAATCCCCGTAGAAGAACGGCATTAATGATTTTATTTGCAATCTATGGTATGTCTGTCGCAATCTAAATCATGGATGTGTATGCATTCACTTTTATTGAAATGGTTATCAGGTACTCAAAAGATAATGGCAGTCATGTGGAAAAAGTCTCTCTTAAAAAAAATGCGGAAAAATTATTAGTTGGTATTTGAGGTATTGTCACGTAATGTCCACAATCTTGCAAGGCCACAAATGATTTATGATTATATGGTGGTTAAAGGTACAATGACCACATGATCATGCGCCGAAATAGTTACTCGAGATCTTGTTTGGCACATGTCACTTTGATATGGTTCGGGTGGCGCTTGACATGTTATTGAGGGATGACATTTGTGAAGCTATTTTGACTTCATTCGTGTCCTCATTATATGAAAGAAATTTGTAAGAAAATTAAAAAAAGTTGTGTAATTACAGATGTAATAAGACACTAGTATGGAGATAAAATTCCGGCTTGGTTACAAGATTACCCCCTTTTATTATCACATTTTTTCATTTTACGTCTTTTATCTAAAAAAAATCTCACATTTTGACCCATTAATCTATTATTTAGTCTCACCTAGCCCCTTCTTTCACTCCTTTGTCCATATTTGAGCCTTAATTAATTACTCCCTCCGTCCCTTTTTAAGTGTGTTACCTGAGAATTCCAACTATTTTTCTCTCTCATCAACTTTTACAACTTTTACATCTATTTTCCATTACTTACCCTTATCAATAATAATAATACCCACTAACTTTTTAAAAATAATTTATTTTTAAGGGCAAAATAGAAAATGTACCCACTAACTTTTCAAAGCACACCCTTATTAAGGGACATCCCAAAATGGAAATGTGCACACTGGAGTATAAAAGGGACGGAGAGAGTATCTGTTTATGACATGCACATGTGAATAATTTATGACACATGTCATTTTTCACCGGGATATCATGTTTGCAATTCATATTTAAAATACTTACCAAATTTCTTTTAATTATGTTCTTTTAATTACAAAGAGCAATAAATTAACCGAGAGAGCATATTCTTTGATTTAAAGGATGTTTGTAAGTATGTTAAGAATAAGCCCTGAAAATTGATACTCCTATATCATAATATCCCATTGAAAAAGAAATATGTTGGTCATAAATCACTCATGTGGATGTCGTATTGAAATCTAACGCTTAAATCCTGACGGAAGAGTGAAAAAAGGGGGCTAAATGATAGTAAATGATTGATTAAGGGGCAAGGTATAGGGCTTTTAGATAGAGGGGGTAAAGTGGAAAAGGGTGATAGTTTAAGGAGGTAAGTTGTTATGCAAGGTCTTTGCAGTACCTTGAAATGGTTTAAGGAGCATATTCTTCTGCTTTTTGCAATACAAGTTTTGAGGAAAAATACATGGATTCCGTAATTTTCCTGCTAATCGAAAATATAAAATATGCAAATTCAATATTTTCGTACTTTTCCTTTAATTTCCAGCAACTACCGAATGTAGCCCCAAAGAGTTTGCCAGCAAAAGTAAAAACAAAAATAAACTCAATGGCAAAATCCATTGGGAGCCCCCGGCTCGGCTCATGGTCATAAGCTCAAAATACAAAACATCAAGGGTAAAAAGAAGCAAAAATAAGCTTAAAAATTAGTTAATTCATATAAAAGACTAAAAATCCAAGGCATAAACACAGTCGAACCAATCAAACTACTTCCATACAATATCCTTGACTCATGCTAATGAAACACAAAAATTTGCAATATATATGCCTTCCAAAGACATCAACATTTATTCCTTCAACAAATATATAATTCTCATTTTGGTATATAGCATCTGATATAATTTACAAATGGCCTTTAACTACACCTATCACGAACCCAGCCAAAAAAAAAAAAAAAACAGGAAGAAGAAGGGGTTAAGAAACAACCACCACATGGTCACGGCCATCATAACGATGTCTCCGATTCTGCAGCGAGGTTGGGGTTAGCGGCTGAGGCTAAAGAGAGCTGGTCAATTTCCTTGCGGGATGCTTCCCACAATTGCTGTTCAATTCCCAGTTTCCTAAGTTCTGTCATCCCTCGATCAACTGCAACATAACGAACAACATAATGTGGTGAGGATTTTGTTGTAGAAAAACTTAATATTTAACATTTATTCCCGAAATTGGGTACTATTTTCCTTCATTATCCTATTTGCTGTGTTCAGTACCAAAAGCCCATGAAATTATTCTCTTTGTTATATGCTTTTCTACCAATGGTTTCCACAATCCAGATAGGACGCAAAGCATGCCAGATGGTGTTTTGGGGGTTGGGGTTGCTCTGAGTCGTGGGAATTTTTATCAAACACGTAAACATGTAAAGTAGATGCTAAAGTAATAGGTAACTAGAAGTACCATCAACAGCATCATGTGAGGTTGGAGACTGCCCACTACGGCTGATCCAAAATTGAAGTCGGTCTTCTGCAATATCCTCTTCTACGCCATGAGTTTGGGCTCTTCTCCAAAAATATATAAGCCAAGCCTGTACATAAATCATATAAAAGTGTAAAGAAAGTGAATTATCATTTCAGACTTAACCATAGACTAAATCTTTCATAAAACAAGACACCCTGCATAAATATTTCAGTCAACCATCTGACTAAAATTGTCCAGCTAACATTACCCTATGTTACTAAAGGGGCTAGACGAGCCTAACACAGTTCCGGGGTTATCGACTTCTATAATCAGCTCTAAAGGACAGCCCAAGTTTATAGAGGGATCTGCATTTAAAACTATTAACACTTTTGCGAAGGAAAAAAACTATTAACATTGGGAGTGGATCTGAAACTGCAACACAACTGTAACAGAAAAAAAAAATGCCACCTATAAGTGCTTGAATTCCAATCTATGGCATAGATTCAAACTCGGTGTGGCATAGGTAATGCCGAGAATGAATAAGAAGATGCACACATGATGAATTTTGTTCACTTCTCGTGGGTATTTTATCGGGTAAGTATGTTTGCTGGATTTCAAAAAAGTAACATAAAGCCTCGGGATGCCCCAAATATTTCTCCCAAGGTTTTTTAATCACCATTCAAGCGAGGAATTGGAGAGTTAAATACAACAAGAACTTAGTCGCGTAAACTGAAACTCTATTCATGCGGAATTTATAACCGGACGAAGAATAACAAACAAGGCAATGAACAACACTATGGAACTAACTAAACAATCAGATCTAAAAGGAATCCAAGTACAGCAAAATGAACGAGAATTTATAAAAGAAACAAGCAGACCTGCTTGAAAGAAACATCCTGCGACTCCTCTGAACTTAGTTCTGCAATGAAGGTAAAAGCCGAAGTTAGTTATAGGATTAACTGGTCTATACACTGGGGCAATGTATATCTTGATATCCTCAATTAAGTGAACTGGAATAAGCAGCACACGCCTTGGAAGTTTAAACACTAGGAATGCATATGTAGAAGACAATATCCAAATACCAAAATACACAAACGCTTTATTTTAAGCCCCTTCCAGATGGAAAAGGGAAAAAAGACTGTCAAAAGCCCTATGAAATAGGTAGATAACCAACCAATTCTAAGTCAGGACATTCTGTTAAATCCTCTGCTCAAAACTCAGCTTTGAGATGACTGGCTTTTAGATTCTAGAATTTTTGCTGTTAACAATTGTTGATAGGTTTTTTCTAGTTAGGCTTTTGGTTGTTTGGTCTCTGTTCAGATTGTAAGCGTCATGCTTATTTTTTGGTGAAATAAACTTTACTTACCAAAAATAATTCTACGCCAGGACATAGGTGAACAGGTCCTCATGAGGACATAACATAAACTGATCTTTTCAGCTCTTCCAAAAAAAAAGACATAGGTGAACAGTATAAATCTATACCACTTAAAAGCAGGATGTTAGTTGTCACTCCCATATAAAAACTTGAAAAGCACATTGGCTCGTCAAGATTAAGTTCCAATTCTAGGACTAAGAAATTATGGACGCTTAAA
Source organism: Gaultheria prostrata (assembly GCA_036023075.1). Taxonomy (NCBI): domain Eukaryota; kingdom Viridiplantae; phylum Streptophyta; class Magnoliopsida; order Ericales; family Ericaceae; genus Gaultheria; species Gaultheria prostrata. The sequence goes on along the minus strand of JAXBDA010000265.1, from coordinate 36,690 downwards.
GCAGAGGATTCAATAGATTTGTAGCCATAGAAACAGTTCTTTTGATAGACAACAAAGGACACGCCCCCCACAAACCATGGGCCCGCCGTAAGAAATAAGAACCCCAAAACACCACATGCCACAATCACTGAGATGGGTTTTTATTTTGAACATCTGAGATGGTTCATTTTACGGTTAGTATGGCATCCCTAGATAGAATTAATTTAGGCCCATAAGAAACAAGAACCCCAAAACACCACCGGTGAGAATCACTCAGATGGTTCATTTTACATTTAATTTGGCATCCCTTAATAGAGGTATTTCCACTAAAAAAGAAGCACATAAAACCATAAGAGCATCTCTATTACCAAATGTCTCCATAGACTTGGTATTGACTGATGATTTGGAATCTGCAACAAAATTAAAATCCAGAGACAAATTTTAGCATGTACCCATAAATTCTTGAAAAGAGGATTCCAAAGATAAAACAAACACCTGGCTAAGCTTTATACGAAAGGACAGGAGAATGGGTTGTATTATTTTTTTACGAATGGTCCCCAAAGTATTAGCGAAATGTCAATTTGGTCCCCAGTAAAAAAATAGTCTATTTGGTCCTTAATGCTTACAATGTGTGTTTAAATGGTCCCTGGCGTTTACTCCGTCTATGTCCTCCGCCAGTTGCGAGGGTATATTTGGAATTTCAAGTTTCAACTCTAAGGAAACATGACCCCCACATAAGGATCAAATCACTTCATCTTCCCCCTCTAAAGCCTAGCCGTATCTAACCCCATCCCCAAATCCAACCGCTCCTCTCCAGCCACTCTCACCTCTTTTACCACCGTACATCAAATTCCTTCTTCCAGAGCAAGGATTGAACAACCACTGCCGCCTCCACAGATCTGCCACCGCCGCCTCACCAACACCGTTGCGCCCAACCACATGAACAACCACCGACACAACACCATTACCAAACAAAACCCACCATACAAAAACAGACCCATCATCGCGTAAGACGCCACCACAGCTGCAACCCCTTCCATTTGGGAGCCCAAAAACACGGAAAAAAAAGAAAAGAATGGGGGGTGGGGGATTTCAAGCAAAAGGAAGAAGAGATCAGAGAGAGAGAGAGACAGCCGAACGGCCATTAAGATAGTGGCGGCATTAGTACCAAAGAAGCAATTTCAGAATCCCATGCTTTCAACAACTTCAATTTGCAAGATGACTTTAAGGGGATATTAACGTGAGGTGAGGAAAAAGTGTCGTTCCAAAATCCGCGAGTGGATCTAACGTGTATGTCACGCGCCTAACTCCGGCCGCGCGTGCGGCTTCTCCGGTGGTCTGACGGCGACCCGGAAGGCTGTTCTGGTATAGTCTTGGTAAGAGGAACACACCTCAGCATAGGGATTTATCGGTTTTGGGGTTTTGCAATCATGCCCAATGAGTTTGCTACTTTGCTCCGTTTGTTTTGCGCTTTACAGTGGCTCCGATCAGGAAAGGAAAAGGTGATCAAGTAATTTTCGAATAGAGATCCCGATTAATTGAATGCATATGAAGAATGTGATTTTGGGGTGTATGTTCTTCGACTAAAAACAGTTCCACCAACGGGTATCAAGCTATGAGAGGAAGAGGGAGAGGGAGAGGGAGAGGGAGAGTAGGAAAATGGAGAAGAGTATGCGAATGGGGTAGCAGATGAGAAAATGGCTGGACTTGGGTGATTAACAACCAGTGGAAATTCAGCAATGGAAGAAATATCACAACTCTGTTTGTGGATAGCCCGAAGACATAAGGAATGTTTGGGTCCTTCTAATGGGTGATGGTTCTTTTAAGATGAAATTCCTAATATACCCCTGCAACTGACGGAGGACATAGACAGAGTAAACGCTGGGGACCACTTAAAAACACAACGTGAACATTGAGGACCTAGACACGATGTTTTTATTGGGGACCAAATTGACATTTCGCTAATACATTAGGAACCATTCGGAAAAAAAAAAAAGGCCCATTCTTCCTAACCTTGGGATTTGGCCCAATGGTTGTGTAGCACTCCTTTGGAGCGTGAGGTCTAGGGTTCGACACTTCGACTCCTATAGATTGGAGGTTGGCTCTCGTAGTAATCTAACTTATACTAACATACTAACACCCTATTGGAACCAAACCACCAGATCATCCTACTGGGAAAAAAAATAATAATACAATTCTCTAAATCTTGTTTGTCAGATTCAAACAACTATAATCATTAAATAAGAAAAGCTACACTATGTAAATGAATCATACCAGAGGAGAACTGTTGAACCAAATTTGGCCTTCTTTGTTGGCAAAATGCAACCACAACAGCATCCTCAACCTTAAAAGAGCAGCAATTATAAGACAGTTAGGAGATTTATAGTTAACACCAAGATAAAGGAAAATGAACGAAGAAAAAAATAAGATTAAAGGGGAAACGATCTAACATATTTTTTATTCAAAAAGGTAATCACGGAACCAGTATTACTGGTAATTCATGCTAAGTTCTGCTTAATATGCTAGAAATGAAAAAGACAGATAAAAAATGGAAGCAACAACATCTAACCAAGGAGCAGAAGGATGAATATATTAGAGAAAACCTTCAAAGAAGCCAGTTCCCTTAAGCCCATTTCAACTGAAAGCATGCTTTCAATATTTCCTTCTCCAGTGAGATCATTCAGATCACGAACAAGTTTGCTCCTCCTATCTGAATCATTTCCTGCTCCATGTAAACAAAGAATGAAAGCCTAGTTGAGCCTTGAAAGAAAATTTCCAAAAAAAAAGCCAAAGAAGGATTGCTATTGGGAGGGAGGACTTGCCATTGTTACGTGATTCCTCTTTGGCCTTTTGTCCCGCCGAAATGACAAGTTCAAAAGGAAGAGGTGCTAAAGACGACCAGTGCTCATGCTTTGAAACTGCTACATCTGCACAGATGCCTACAAAGTAGGCAAGTGAAAAGGGCAGAAGATCAATTCCGAGGAGATATCATAAATTACTCGCTTCCTCCCTTTTGTCAGTCGACTTTGTGGAATCCAACTTCCAAGGAGACACAACAGTTGTACTATGAAATTTCTAACTTTCCAAAAGTGTCCGTCGCTATAGCAGTTAATTTGATTCTCTGGAGTTGTTACTGTGCTTAACTAAGGAAGGGGGAATGATCCAGTATTTTCCAAGATCTTTCAAAGTGGACACACACTATAGAACATCCCGAAATGAGATAATGGATCAACAAAAATGAACGAAGGGAGTATATACCCAAGACCTTCCCTCATAGAAAGAAAACAAAAAATGACCTAAATTTGAGACACGACATAAACTTGAAGTAGGCTTCTCTTTTTTACAACAACAACAACAATAACAGAACCCATCTAGTCCCCAATCATTGGGGGTATGGGCGGGGGACGATTGGAGACAGACCTAACCTTTGGCAATATGCACAAAGTGGCTGCTCTCAGAGTACCACTGAAAAAGTGGCCCCCTAAACCTCCAAGAACCGAGGAGCTACAGGGACGTTTTGCTACAGAACCATACCCTCAAATCAAAGCCGAAAGGCATCAGAGAGGGCAGGCCAAGAGACCCAAATTAATTTATGTGCTCATTCTCATGCTTCCTTCATTCATGGTCCAGAGCATCTTAATAATGAGCACATAGAAGAAATCATGAGAAATCAAGAAAGGAAACAGCTAATTTGCCTCACTTTCAGACTCTTACAAAGAAGAAATCACAGCACGTAAATTACCATGCTGAACAGCCAAGCCCCAGTAACGAGCAAGCCAACACCTCTTCAAAACAACCTCCTCCTAAAATGTATTATCCAAAAGGTAATCAGTAAAACACACACACACACACACACAGAGTCATAAAACTAGCATTGAATGACAACCATCTCTTCATGAGTCAAAATCATTCTCTGGGTCATTATGCAGAGAGCTTTTGCTTCAGATTCTGCTTCATGGAACTGTTCTAAAGTATTGGCAGTATCATCTTTTAAGTTCTGATTCAAAAAAGTTGCAGAAATTGGAAAATGATCAAAAGCATGCAATTAAAATTTAAAACAAATGAAGTGATGAAACAGTTGAACTTAGTGAGCTACTAGCTCACATTACCTCAATTTCTACACGAAGTGCAGCAATTTCCGTGTCTCTCCCATCCTTTGTGTGTTTCGCAATTTTAAGGGCAGCCTGTCATGGGAAATGTGATGCAGTCTAAGGGAAGCCTCTGAGAAGAAATTAACTTTCAGCACAAAGCAAATAAGCACTCCGCCATTATGGAGAACCAACCATAAACATAGCACAGTCTGAGCAAATGACTCTAAATACTTGACTTGTGTCACCAAACCATTGTTCGCATAAGTAATCTCAAAGCAATCGCTTCCTCAGCACCAACATAAAGGAGACATAACAAACTGGAGGAGGACCATTGCCGATGTTGGTATTATGTAGCGCATACTCACCTCTCTTTGACGCAATGCTGCTTCCTTCCTGGAATAATTACATGACATATCATACACTCAGAATGTTAAGCAGAGGAGTGACATAGGTGGAGCGATCCAAGTTTACCTGCTCAATAATTTAGCTTCCAACGATACACCTTCTCCAAGAGCAGCAACCTTTCAGAATACAAATGATGGAAATCAATTACTTAGGGGCTGTTTCACATAACTTCTTTGTGCGACTTTTTGTACGTTTTGCACTTTTCGGGTTTTGTATTTGTAACAGTTTCGGTCATAATTATATACTTTTCCAAATCCTCTAGTCGAGACGAATCACGGAACGTAAAATATTTGACGCAAAACTAACAAATACGAAAAAAAATAAATTGAATAACGACAAAAACTAAAAAGTGTAGAAAGTTAAGGGGAACAAGGCCTTAGTGTCTTTGGGAAGTTGTGAAAACAAAAGAAAGGCGAACTTTATGACATGTTCGGGAGTGAGTGGCGGAGAAGTATTTCAATCACTAATACAGCAATTCAAAAATCAGTTTTCCACACATGAAAACATAAATAGGTAGCAGTCCCATAATAGTCAATATGCCAGCGCAATAATCCAAATAATGATTGGTAGCTCCAAATTAGAACTGTAAGTCAGAATGATGAAATTCAAAAAAAAAAAAAAAAAGTAGGAAAAAGAACCAGCTGAAGTATGAAAATGCGATTCTGATTCCTGGCCAAGTACACAGATAGGGACAGGTTGCGCGAGAGCATATTTTCGATAGAAAGAACCCCGATTGGAATCTTCAGGGTTCAATCATCATGTTTACGACAACATATAGTTTAACTAATATTTGTCTATGTTGCACAGGGCATGCATTGGGTTAGCACCAGAGATGAATCAGCAAAGTTCTTGAAATAACTAAATACATTTTTCCAACTATGTAGACGTCGAGAGAATAATCAGTGCCCCGGGGCACCACGTGGTGGTGCCCCAAGGGCATTGAATAATTTTTCATAGCATCAATGAGGTGCTGTACATGCATCATAGTGTGTCTACAAAGTGTACTTGTCCAACATGCACATGGTATCTCCGTAGACATCCATACTTTTAAGCTCTTCATAGAGATGAACACCTTGCTTATTTGTTAAAAGAAAAGAGTGATTAACAAAGTATACATTGCTATGGAAGAGTGGAAATCTGAAATTAATGTGGGCAATACTCAACTACTATAAGCAATACGCATAACATGAAAAACCTGAATATTGCTAGCTAAATGAGTTTATGTACTTGTTTCTCTAGCTCCCTGGCTCTGGCCTCTGCTTCTTCACGCTTTTTATCTGCACGCCGAAGCTGCGGATGAAAATCAAGCACAACTTTAAAAACCCTCGCACACAAAATTCTGTTCACAATTAATCGCATTTATCTGTTCCCGCACTTATTTATTACTTCCTCCATCCCCATTTATTAAGTCCACTTGGGGGATTCCAACTAAATTAGGTAACACAATCATTGCATTTTTTAAAACTTATTTTTCTCATTTTACCCTTCAATCATTACCTTCTCTTACTTTTCTAGTGCTACTAATTCAAAAATGGAAGGGTAAAAGAGAAAATTCATTAATATTACCCATCTAGTTTTGAAGTGGGACAATCTTTTTGGGACGGCAAAAAGTGTTAGCTGGGACAAAAAAAATGGGGACGGAGGGAGTATTTTCAAGGTGGAAAGCTTACCTTATCAAGGATAAGGTCATTCTCCTCCTGTATCATATCAAGCTGCAATCCGAGCAGATGTCTCAATAATATGATTCATGAATTACATCTCAAACTAAAAACAATCTCATTAGAACAAAATCAAGATGAATAAAGATCTCATATTACCGACTCATCAACAAAAAAACATATTTTTTAATAAAGACCTTTCTCCATCCAAGAAATGGACTATACCACTCTGTTTCAGAGGTTATATACGAGCCAAGAAGACAAAAACTAGTGGGTGACAAATGAACATGTTCATACTTCGTCTCTAAGCGCAGAAGCCTCGCGCTGATTTCCTGCATCTTTCAAGCTCAGCAGTTCAGCATTTGATGTAAATCTGCAACATGCCATAAAGAAAAAATCACTGGTGCTTGCCAAAGACCCATGCAAGTTGGAAGTCAATCCTCCTCGACACTCACATGGAGAGAGTTAAGTTACACATTCGTTGAAAGGCTGGGATACTATAGGTACCCAGGAAATGTTGTGAATAGCTTAAATCTACCTTAAACATCACATATCAGCAACTAAGTGATAAAATACCTAAAAAGGAAGTGGCAATCTCTACCCACTGGACCATCTACAGCAGCCATACACAGACAAATCGAAACTTTGACAAGTCTAAATCTAATTACTAAGTTTTCCTACCATGTTGAAGTTGTCTGATGCGAATTCAAAATGTGATAATCACATTGCAGAAAAGCTGTCAAAGTATGGTAAAGATAGACTTGTGTCAACTGTTAGTGGTATAGACTACAGAGAGTTTACCCCATATACTGTACCATGTTTAATAGAAAATGCCAAACTACTACTGTTAACATACTCCATCTTTTTTTATAAACAAAATCCATAAAAATAGTCATTGAAGGCAAGTGGTGGCTAGCTCATGCGGTAGAGCTCTTGGACGCCCCACACTGCATCCCGGGATCGAGTCCCACTCCCCACTCCCCCATGTAATAGATTAGGAATAACGAATGACAAAAAAAAAAAATTAGTCATTGAAGTTTAAATACTTAACGGCGTTCATGTTAATCAGCATGGGCAAATAACAGAACAAGAAATGTAAGAAGATTTGTTACCTATTTTCTCTTGGTCTGCTACTAGGAGGGTCTATCGGTGGAAGGGAAACCGCAGTTCTTAGTGATCCTTGCCTAGGTGACGCAAATGTCATTGAACGAACCGGCATTGATGGTCTTCCAGCTGACGTGGAACGAACTGAAGGTGCAGGCTCCATAAAGTTCCAACCTAACTACATACAAGAATAACCCATTAGCCTTCAGAATTAAAACCCAGGTTAAATAGAATTCATTCGTCCATTATTAACCAATTTGTTGAAGATGTCGGGTAAATACATAATGACCAAAATAATCAAATTATTGATTTATTCACTTAATCAAAGATTCAAAGGTCTTTCACGCACCAAAGTAAAAGAAATGATAACAATATGTTATCCACTAAAGATTTTGTTAGACATTTCGAGCTTGTCCATCGTTTAATTAGTTTTGATTTGATGGTTTAACAAGATATCAAAGTTAAAGCTTTTGGGCAAGATTATCTTATCAACCCCACCTTTGACCGTGTCATAAGTGAACTTCTTTGTTATCTGTCTCTAATTTATCGTTTGCTTATCTCTCTATCTGCCGCAAGTCCAAAAGTGTTAGATCTTGTTCCTCGTGCAAAACTAGTATACGGGCCGTGACAGTGTGGTTTTTCAGTTGCATGCTATTGCCAGCCAAGTTCAAACTTATGAACTAGCTGGGATGATTTAGAAACTGGCAACCATAATGAATTCCGAGCTCATCTAGCATGCAAAATCAAATCTCTTGACCATAGGAAACACTATCTGAATGGGGCTACAAACGCTCAGCTCAGCTCAGCTAGTTATGGGCTCGTTAGTAAATGAGTTGAGCTCAAGCTTGAGTTTTAAGCTCGTTTAGAAAAATGAGCCAGCTCGAGCTAATTGTAACCCGGCTCTAGGCTAGTTTAGTAAATGAAGTGAGATCGAACACCTTGATATTAAATGAGCCAAGCTCGAGCTTGATCAGCTTGGCTCGACGCACTCAGTCAAACTTCAAAGTTCAAACTGGTTTATAATCACAACAATTCAATGAATTCTAGACCTAAAAAAAAACAATTCAATGAATTTGAATCCAAACTACGCTGCAAACAAACAGAGAAATCGGCAACAATTACCGCAGGTGACGGAGACCTATTACCACCAGGACGTAGTATACTGTTGCGGTTACTTTGTAGCGGAGTTGCACCGACTCGGAACCCTAGGTCGTCGTCGTCTTCGTCGCCGTCGGCAGCCTGTGAAGCCATAACCTGCGCCAGACGCTGCGCGGCGGCCTTAGCAGCGACGTTTTGATTTCGCCTGACTGTGGAGGGTCGGGAGTTTGGGTGCAACGGCGTCATAGCCGGAGACGACGATCCAGTGCTGCTCGAAGTCCCACTCCACTGCCTTGAGTACACCGGACTCTCCGGCAGCCTCCGGTCCATAGCTATATGCCTATGTATGTATGTTAGTTATATCGGTTTGAATTTGTGTATTCCACGAGGCTAGATTCTATGGGAGCTAGATGCGAACTGCTGATTACTCGGAAGAGAGAGAGAGAGAGAGAGAAGGTGTTGAATAAAAAAATTTAAATGATTTTTTCACTCCATTTGTTTATATTTGCATTCTAAAATATATTGTAGTACTAGTATTTATAAAAAGGTGGGGTGCAATAATCATTACAATAAAAAAAATTCTAAAATTCTAAAATATATTGTGTACAATTTTTAAGCATTTTTACAATGAATTTATAAAAAAGTGGCGTGCAACGATCATTACAGTGAAAAAATAAAAAATGAGAGTAGAAAATGCATTTATTATTATTATTTTTTATCGTGAGAGAATATGATTGTTTTTATTTTTTTTCATAATTTAAACCAACCTCCCCTTATGTTCTTCACAAATACATTGCGTCATTAACTTTTCAACTTATTACACTGGCCATCCTTGAATAGGAATATCTTAGCTTAGTTTTTTTTTCAATTTTGAAGATGTGTATTTGCTTAGATTCACTCGCTAGTCTTCCATTGATTTGTGTATTCTAAGTTACTAACCTTTAAAAAAAATTAATTTACTCTTCAATCAATTTAGTCTCGAAAAGTCTTAATTCATTGGGATGGATGCCTGATAGAAATTTAAGAGCAAAATGAGAGCTATACATAATTCTTTTCAAGGTCCCTAACTTGGAATTCACGAATCCAACGGAAGACTAACCAAGTGAACCTAATTGAGCTAAGTTATTCCCATTCTAGGGAGGCCAGTAAGTATAATAAGTTGAAAGATTAGGGACATAATGCATTTATCAGAAACTCGGGGAGGCTGGTGTAAATTACCCTCTTTTGTTTTCTATCGTGAGTGAGTGGAGGTGCGGATTGACCCAATTGAAAACTGAGAGCCAGAGGAGAAGGGTCTCAAGGGACCTTTCAAACGACGACGTCAGATTCAGGACCCCCGAAAGTGACGGGTCAAGACTTGTGTTCGGAAAAATTGGTCCTGCCACGATTAGTATTCCTAGGGATGGCAATTCCGCCAAAAATCAATAGATATCCAAATCAAACCGATCTTATTGGGGAGGTTTTTTTTTATTTTTTCTTACCTAGGGGTGGGTTTGGTTTTCGAAACATGATACCCGGCGGGTTTAGATTTGAGTTTGGTCTTAGCAAGTATTCGGTCAAACTCATACCCAAACCGAATCCAAACCGCTTCATATAATATTACTTATAGATCATGTTGTTGGTTCCTACTTTTAAAAAAAAATTCCTTTGATGTTTACTTGTTGGTGTGGGTTAAACACATTAAAAAAAAGTTTATTATTTAGTTATTTCCTTTGATTATATTGGAATTTGGGTGTTTAATGGTAAAATATTATGGCATGTTACTTTATTATTTTAATATATAATCTTTTTCCTTCACATGTTCATTAATGGAACGAATACTAATGCGGGTTTGGTGTGGTTCGGATAAAATCCAAATCCATATGGTTTGGTTATGGTCCACTAAAAATCATACCCATCGGATATTGGTGGTTTGGATTTGAGTATAGATAAATACTTTTGGTTTGGGTATGGTAATAGCAAAATCCAGACCAATCCGATCCATTGCCATCCCTTATTCCTGGAAAAAAAAATCGTAAAGTTCGTCAAATTGGCCAGTAAAATTACTAAAATAACTCATTCTGGAATTTTGGCCGTTCATTTATATTAATTTACACGCTTTTCATCTCAACTCAATGCATATTGATTTCTTACGACGTTTTACTAATTTTAAGTACTCTAAAAAAAGTCACTACAAAGGTGTCTCACATCAACGAAGATATTCAAAAAAGACATTACTTTTTATAACCAACAAATTATGTAAGTTCTAGTTCTAGTATTAACACACAATGTCTAGTACGCCATAGCAGAATGGTTTTGTTCAAAAACATAATTGTACACTTATGAATATGGTTAGGAGTATGACGAGTTCTTCAAATGCATCTATTTTCTTGTGGGGTGAAGCGTTAAAGACCGCAATGTATCTCTTAAACCAGGTTCTAGTAAGGTGGTCTCAACTATTCCTTTTGAGTTATGGATCGGTAGAAACCCAGTTTAAGACATTTACATGTTTGGGGGTGTCCAATGGAAGCTCCACTCCATGAGGATATATAACCATTGAAAATGTTGTAGAACCACCACAACCGGCAGTTCTGAGAAGATCTCATAGGGAAAGAAACCGTCAAACCAAGAATTCATATATGGGTAGACTTTTTACTTGATTTGATATTTCGATGGCTCAATTCAACCCGTATCGATGTAACGATTGCCGCGAAATATGAATGTCCAAAGGCAAAGAGCATGCCACAGATTCATTCGGTTAGTGAAACGCTCTATCCGAATCGGACAAATAGAATTTTCGGTAGAATCGCATGTTTCACCAGCGAATCAAGTCATTTACTCCTTAGAACAAAGGAAAGGAAATGCCGTTCACAGAACTCTACAATCTAACTGATGCATTCCTGTTCCTGTTCAATGATATGCAAAGATTGATTCCAGATCTGAAGCAAGTTTAACCAAGGTCTAAAGGTTCACCAAATTGACATTAATTATGTCCTGCAATTGTACCAGTAGGAAAGATAGGCAGAGCCAGAACACATGAATTCCACAAACAGGAGAAGTTTAGGCATGCTTGCACACAAGCAAAGCTTCAACTCATCTAAAAGAGCCTGCTGTTAGGGGCAGAATAATTTTATTGTCCTCAACGTATCCCTTCATGTGTGGCCCTTCATGTGCAATTAATCGGTAAGGTTCAAACACATGATCTCATCACTTGTTCAAGAAACCGTGAACTTGGAGAAGTGGTTATATACCATCATCATGTAGTCGCTCTTTTTCCCCAAATCGGTTATTTTGAGGTACAACTAATACTGAAAAGGCGTTGAGCCCGACGCTGGTAACATGTGAAATCGTAGACAATCAACACACACAAAAAGTTTAAGCTGATAGAAAGAACACTGATATTGTTGCAAAAAGGCACATCAATACAGGCTTCATACCAGGTCTGGTGTAGTCCTTCACCCACTGATATCAAAACTTGTAAGAAGAAATTGAATTCTAATTCAAAACCGCAATACCAATACCGTTTTTTCTCTAGAATATACGAATGCAAACACAAGTGATAACTAGCTCCACCAAACAATCCTACCTCACACCAGCTCAAAAAATTTCCCTAATGTCAACATTTGCCTATCTTAGGCTGTGGAATGTGTAGGATCTAAGCCGCGGCTTTCTTTTGAATAAGTTTCTCAATCAAGTCAGCCGCTTCTTGGACAGACGTTATGTTTTCAGAGTTCTCCTCTTCCACAGTAATGTCAAACTCTTCCTCCAGTCCCATCACAATCTCCACCTGCTCACATCCATATGCTCATTAAATTCTCATAACACAAAAACATCGGTAACAAAAAATCGCGCAGTTTTTCCATATCGGTCGAGCAACATCCAGTAAAAGGGGATGAGGCTTACTGTATCAAGGGAATCTGCACCTAGTGCTGCAAACTTGGTATCTGGAGTGACCTCAGATTCGGGTGCGAGTGCCAATTGTTTCCTCACAATTTCACATACTTTGTCCACTGTCTCGGGCTTTGCCTGTCAATTTATTCACCTCATGTAAATTCTGTTAATGGAAATAAAGTGTTCAGGTCGTTATTGTCAAATTTACCATATTGCGCTCTATGGGTACTTAAATGTATTGACGAAGAAAAAGAGCTTTTTTAAAACAGAGATATAGATAGACGATGATACAGAAATAACTATGAGATAGCTATAAGTTGCATCAAAATTTCAGTACTTTACTCTCCATGGTTATGAAAATTTGGTTCGTGACTCATTTTAACACAGGGTGCGTGAGGATCTACCGATTTCATGCTCCCACTCTCACAGGCCAGATCTTTCTTATTATATTATCCCTTCATTCTAGTTTACTTGTATGCATTTTCGTTATGATTCGCCAATGTAGAATATGAACAAGAATACTTAGACAACGTACTTCAAACGAATTCAACATACAAAATTGCATGCAATTGAGGTCAAGAAAAAAAGGGGGAAGGAAAAATACTGCACAAGAAATGCGGAAGCGGGAGGTTCTGAGAGAAGTGAAGCCCCTCCTTGCTGAGCCCATGGTGACTAGCTTCACCCCATTTACCTGCATATTTAAGCATATACAAAACTTGATTTGGTTAATAGAGGCAGAGTTGTTGCGACAGCCATGATAAGTGCATTATTCAAGAACTTGAAAATGCAGTACATTCTGTGTATATATCCAAGTTGTCACTACAATGTTTTGCTACATTATCAAACAAACTGCAACAATTTAATTCCTTTTCATTTCATTTCAAGTGGTAGGAGAATTACGTTCAAAGAGTTATAATAACGGGACATTAGATTAATCATGCGGGGTCTGCAACAACAAAATCAAGCCCAACACACAACCACCCAAGAAATAGCCATGCGCGGAAATGAAATAAACTAACAGTGAAGGACTACTATACAGGAGAACTAGTAATTCGGCATGATTTGACCCCTTGACCTCCCAGTAAAAAAGAGTATAAAAGTGGCCAATTAGCTAGCCTAATTGGTTAAGTCCTTGTGACTTACAAATCACAAAATGCTGAATTGGTGAAATTCCATGGAAAGCTTTGCTATTTATAGGAACTACGACCCTAAAAATAAGTTTCTGAGGGTTTGTTTGGAAGTTAGGGAAAAGAAAGGAAGAGAAGGGAAAATTAAAAAAAAAAATCACTTATGTTGTTTGGTTTTGGAAGAAACTGGGGAGAAAATAGCAAATTAAGTTTTGGACACAGTAAAATCTTCTCTATACTTTTCTCCCACTTTCATTCTTAATTATTTTCTCTCATATTCCATGACAGTCTCCAAGTTCCAAACACAGCGTTAGAGTCTCAATTTAACCACCCTTCACTCCTTCTGTAAGGCTCCCTCATATTTCCAAACAAAAAAGAAAGAAGAAACACTTAGTATTCTCTCCTTTTCAAAATTTTACAATTTGTGGTCCAGACTTCTAATCCTGGGGTCCTGCATGAAGCCAGACCTTTTATGCCACGAAATGAATGTAAAATATTGAACTAGTGAATCGGGCTAGTTCTTTATAGAAGTGGGAGAAAGTTAGGAGGTTAGTATTTACTACTATTTAGATTAGCACAGAAGGTCGTCCCTGAGTTTTTCAGGCCCCAAAGCGAGCTCGTAAAATGGGGCTCTATTCATTTTATAACTTATAGTGAGAAACTAAACGTAACATTACTTTATTTCTTCGCAAATATGTACAACACTATATTTTGTTATGTTGTTAAAAGAAATGATTGTGGCACTCCAAATATTGATAATCACACTCCAATATTTGTCTTTTAGTACTCATGTTATGAGTATTTCGAACATTAAAAGACAATTATTAGAGTGTGGTTATAAAAAAGTAGAGTGATCTGTTAAAATTCAATCATCCAAAACCATTATCCGCTTCTTCAATTCTTCCAAAGCCTAGCTTACATCAGTAAACCTACAATTTTCATACCTTTTTTCTTTTTTGTTCAAAGGTCAGGGTTGTCTAGGCCAGCTTACACGCACCTCGACCACTCCCCTCCCGGTTCAGTTAAAGACAGGCAGGCATCCACACCAGGACTAGAGAATCACAAAAGATTTCTCTGTTGTGGCCTGGTCCATAGAGCTTGCTAAGTTTTGAACAAAGGATGTCTACATCCGGCCTCCGGGTTTACAGCTCAATGAGATCATCCTGTTGCCACTTAGCTACCCGTGGGCGTGGGGTTTACAATTTTCTTACTATAAAGACTGGCCTGTATACGTATAATGTTTACCAGTTGCAGGCCCTAGCTCCAGGTACAAATTTAGGACCTGAAGCGACCTTCTTGCTCGCCATGCCTCAAGGACGCTCCTGTTAGCACAACTAGACATTCGATGCTTCTCAATAAAAGCTCAAAACCCAAGTGGGCCAAACAACTTGAGCCAGCTTAAGCATGAAACATGCTAGTTTGTTTCAATTAGTATAATTTTTTTTTCTGCTACATCTATCAATACATATTTACATCCCATTTTATTCCTGTAGTCCACATAATCCATTTGAATATGTAATGAGCATGGGTTTGAGTAGGAAAAACATGTACTAAATCCGGCTTTCCTAACCGTGCACACAACATTAATGTTTTGAAAATTGCAGGAGAGCTGTTTGTCAAAATGCCAATATGAGAGTACAGAAAAAGCAAGAAGTTTTTTCATTCACCTGGAGACTGTTAGTCTTGAAAGTCTGAATCAACGTTGAAGGTTGGAATGTAAGACTGGAAGTAGCTGAAACAGCAGCCATTGGAGAGCCCAAAAATGTGGAAGCTTGGAATTTAGAAAAATGCTAGCAGTAAAATGGGAAAAGTTTTGCAGTGGAGAATCTAGGATGTGGCTTATGAGTGGCCAAGATTCATTCTCCACCATCATAGGCCTATCTTTGTGCTGGCGTGGCAAATGGATTAGTTTTCTGGGCTCTTGCCCGCGAAAGATTATTCGGTGCTTCTGGAGCAATGCTCTAGAGCAATTCCTGACCTCACTGGTATTATCTCTCGCCGCAATTGTGTCATTGGCGGCTCTACGCTGACACTAGGATATGCGAATGTGATTTTGTTCACTCACTTTTCGTAAAGTCTACAATATATTTTACTTTGACGATGTTAACCATTCTATTTGTAGAAATTAACCTCTTAGGCAATCGTGAAACAAAACAAAACAACTCAATCCCCTATTTCATCAAAGCAATGCTCTAGAGCAATTCCTGACCTCACTGGTATTATCTCTCGCCGCAATTGTGTCATTGGCGGCTCTACGCTGACACTAGGATATGCGAATGTGATTTTGTTCACTCACTTTTCGTAAAGTCTACAATATATTTTACTTTGACGATGTTAACCATTCTATTTGTAGAAATTAACCTCTTAGGCAATCGTGAAACAAAACAAAACAACTCAATCCCCTATTTCATCAAAGAACACTTGTTTTGGTCTCGGATTTTAGACCAAGAATTGGTGCCCTACTCCAGCACTAATTGATTCGTGGACTCTACACTTTGTGGGCACATGTTTTTAGGTGGGTTAATAAATTATTTTTTGGGCCATAATTCAGTGGTCTTGTCATTTGGTTTCAATCTTGAGGTGGAGGTCGTGTGTTCGAGCTGATGAAGCAAATGTCGGCCCCTTATGGTAAACTAACATAGTAACATCGTACAGAACATAGTAACATCATACTGTGCGACCCAAAAAAAAAAATATATTTGTACCCACATGTAACAAGAAATTTGATGTTTGTTTTATTTGTGATTTAACATAGGCTATTAGGCTTACTGCCCTAAATGAAAATTTTAACACTAATAACTGGCTATTTTAAACTCAAAATTGCAGACTTTTTAATCCACCTCATTACTCCAAACACCAATTTAGCTTCAATTCAATCTACTACCATTCACAACTTTATGATCCATCCAAAGCAATACATGATTTTAGAGCACATTTAATTGCTCTCTTAGGTATGCAAGGCCCTCGGCCAATCATTTTCGAGTCAAGAGTGTTGTTATCTTCTTGTCTAGCATGTCCGCGATATAAAAATGCACCATCAATGAAATGAATGTTTGTTTGTGTATAGAATTTGGTGTAACACCAAACACATTAATCCCATACCAAATGCATTGGATCACATGTTATTTTTTGTACATGTATAAGAATTTGGTGTAACATACCAAATTATAGGGGTGGGAATTTCCAACACGATACAAACCCGACACAAAATTAGTGGATTAGAGTCGGATATTTCTGATACGGACCACGAATATGACACGACACGATAACACGAAAAACAAAACAGATTGGGTGTGTGTTGAGAGAATTCTAACACGAACACAAGATGACACGAACACGACACGACATGACGCGGGAATTTGTGAAAGAACATGATAACACAACACCAACCCGACACGAAGTTAGCGGGTTAGAGTCGGCTATTTCTGACACGAAATACGAATATGACAAGACACGATAACATGAAAAACTAAATAGTTCGGGTTAGGGTTAAGAGAATTCTGATCCGAACACGAGATGACACAACACGACACGATACCCATCTGGCCACCCCTACCAAATTGCATGGTATATAACACAAACAGAATGATTTCATGACAAGACTTATGTTGAACAATAGACTCTACCTTAGTACACAAATCATCCAGTGCATGATCCAAACAAAATTCGCAACAGAGCAGAGAAATCAAGACCATCAAAGCAATCAGATAGATCTCAAGACCATCGAAGTTATTACACAAATCTGCAACCTACACTCACTGCTTTTCACAATGCCGTTGACGCTTGTCTAACTAACGCTGGGTTGATTGTGGGATTCAATATGCCTTGAGGTTCACAAACCCACTAATTGCATGGACGAAAATGCAAAACATGCAATTACATGTCTAGGGCAAATTCAAAAAGAATGTGGTTTTTTGACATTTTCTTTTGTTATTTTCTCTGAAATACAAAGATTTATCTGGGTCTGTGATCTTGACTCAGGTGTAGAGGGAATACAGTATCGAAAACAATCCTCGCAAACACGTGCCGAACTTCTTCCATACTACCTAGGGCTAGCAAATTGTAATCGATCTTGCTACCTTGTTTCGCAACAAATCCCTTTTCCTTTCCCTGCCTTACACATTCAAACATCTTGCACACTCTCAAATACAACTCTAATGTGATAAATACCTGCAAATACAAACCGAAACAAATATAAAAAATGAAATCAGTACAGCTCATTAGGCAATTGGGGAAACACATATGTCAGCTTAAACATGAGTGAAATATTAACAAGTTCGATAACAAAAATAAATAGAAATCCAGTGATAACAGGAAAACAATACAAACTTTACTTACTTTCCTCCAGACTTTAGAAATTAATGCTATAATACAAATACCCATCTGCATGGCCTATAATAATTGCATACCCAATATATGACAAAAGATACAGATATACAACTATATCTTTTGCACTCATCGCCCAGGTTTCATGTCCTATACTTGTTTATAATTTTTGTGACAATGTGTGTGTCAGCGTGCCGTGTCTGTGTAGCTTCTTAAGAGAAGCCTGATTGGTGAGGTAGGTAGAACCGTAGAACTTCGGATCCCACTTCCGGGGTTGTGAACCAAGAAAGAATGGACCAAAGGGGCATAGCGGTCTCAGGCCAAGGAAGTCACGTACCATGGCCTAGGACCAAGGGCATGGAGAAAAAAGTAGGTATTGAAAGGAAAGGGGAAATAAGAAGGGGAAGCAAATGAAAAAGGCAGATTTGAGGGATTACCAGATCTGAATATGGCGGTGTATGGTACATGGACATTGCCTTTGAGACGAAGTACTCATCAGTCATGTTAGTCAGGACTTTTTTAACTGATGCTGCTAGATTTATAACCTCATCTCTTAACGAATCCACTTCAAGATTCTGGGGTTGCAACAATTCGTGAAAGCTGATGTCATGCGGTGTAGAAATACTCCTTGCTATGTTTAACGCTTCTGACATATCTCCACCATTGTGAATGGCAAGGCAAAATGCAGCCACCACCAAAGGATCTCTAGGTTGGTCATACAATGCTTTATGAAATGCTAAGATCCCAACCCTGAGAATATTAAATTTCCATTAGTTTGACTTGAAATTACCAGATTAAAACTATATTTCATATAATTCCCAGCTCAAATGGATCAAGTACACAAAAAAGGAGAAATTTATCATAACTGCAGAAGGTGAAGCATAGTGTTATAACTGTAAGAAGTTAACAACTACCAATATTTTTAACTTTTGATCAATTTAACATCAAATTCCACCTTCTCTTTAACAAGTGTACAAATCAAATACTGTCGACTGAAAGCTTACCACAAGCTACTGTGACAAGGCTGGTTGGGTTCCAAAAGTTTGTCCATTGTGGAAAATAAAGACTGCAGATTAAACCAGATATAGATTAACCATTCAATATTGTACCCAAGCAACAGAAACATTTCAACAAAACTAAGCCCCCTATACATAATGAATTTATAACCACCATATGCTGTAACAAAATAAATATTGTGTTTTGGTACATAAGTACACTGATTGCATCTGGGCTGACATTAAGTAAAGAGCTGCCCAATGAGACAAGCTCAAGTTTTTATAAAATAACACTTAAAGTTTGACCTTTCCAAAATTTGTCTGACAAAAAATCTGTATTTCTATGCAAAACATGCATAACAGAAATTTATCAGGATAAATATTCAATGCATAATGGGAATGCCATCGCAGGGGTGAAAGGTACGTCATCTGCATCTAAAACCAGAGGCAACTCCCCATGATCACATGCTGTTCCAATTGAAAGCAGCAGACCAGGTCCAGTGTGTAAGTATTACGGAGCGAAAACAGATCTACAGTAGAATCTCCACAAAATATAGCTAATTGCAGCGTAACTGATTTCCAACAAACAATACGGTAAGTAATACAAAACATAAGTGAGAAAAATCCATACAAGACACTAGAAAAGGCTACACATTGCTCCCACCTAAGGTCTTAGGTTCGATTCTCCTTGCCAACAAACTCTTGGTGCCACTGGGGTTATGCCCGGTCGTTACCTCCAGGGCCCCTGAATTAGTCGAGGTGCTCACAAGCTGGCCCGGACATCGGGTTATCAAACAAAAAAAGAAAAAAGAAAAGGCTTCACACTCAACTTACCAGAAGCATATTAGATCGCGGGTCCTGTTTCTTAAACCCTTGTTCAACAAAATATGCTGCCTGCAACAAGAAGCTACACTAAAATTTTACTACTTTAGGAGACCAACCAGTAAACCAACGGATTTAAGATCAAACTCCATACCTGAATTGGCAAAAGTATTTCGAGAACATTAACTTTCCATAATAATCTCAAAGAAGCTTCCGCAGAACCATATGCCAGCATATAATTCATTTCCATGAGAATCCTTGCCTACAACATTCAGGAGGGGGAAAATATCAATATAGGATTTTTTCCTCTTATGAAAATAAAGAGAAACTATTGACTGTACATGAGGAAGAAAACATTATCTTATACCTTATCAAGTTTTAGAACTGAAGAGGCTAAAGTCTTTATACCATCAACTGTCCCCCTTGCAAAGCTGAATCCTAAACGGGCAGCAATTCTAACTGCACGGAGAATTCGAGCTGCAAAATAGGGTAACAGTGTCCTAAAACAACAGCAATAGATATGATATAAATAAAATATGAAAAAAACGATGATGATTATGATGTTGGTAGCTACAAAAACTACATCACATGAACTCTTCTAGACTTTTGTACATAATGACTCCAGTAAGGTATCAGATGTGTCCCAGAAATTATGCCTACCTAGTAGAGGTCACAAAATAATGAATTCTATTATCTGACATATCTATATAAAATGCTCAATCTTGTCTGTAAACACCATGTTATCCTAGCAAGAAAACATTTAATTGTTAAGTTACCAATTCTCCCAAAAGACGGTTAGGAAATGGGTGCAACAGTGATACAATCTATTCAACACTCTCCCTCACGTGCAACCCCATCTTGCACGCGGAGTTGCAAATGTTCAGAGATAGAGAGAAATAGAATGCGAATGGGAGAAACAGAATGCAAATGGGGAATAAATGCAAATAGCGAGACTTGAACCCAAGACCTTCCACAACCACAGCTCTTATACCATGTTACACAGCCTTGGGTAGAACTCAATTCAAAAGCTAGATCATGAAGTGAGGATCCTCAAGTATATATACTTCATGTTACTTTGGTACCCAGGCGATGTGCCACAAAAGCTAGCTCATGAAGTGAGGTGCCCTCACGCTTATATACTCATATTATTTTGGTACCCAGATAATGTGGGACTTCACGTCAACCTTCCCTCATGCGTAGCGTGCTCACTCGGCAGCACCAAATACCATGCTACCTAGCTCTGAGAGACACACACCCTACCCATCTCCGGTACTTGCCATGATACCATGTTAAGTTACCAATTCTCCCAAAAGATAAGTTGTTAGAAAATAGGCCCAACAATGTATATCAATCTATTCAACATTAATAACTGTAAAATCTAGCTAGAAAGTGCCCTCGTGTCCTTGGACACAACAATCTGGCAAACCCGACACTAGGACATGTAACTTCAAGTTTGTGATGGCTACGATGATGACTAATATGATGACCGCAAAAATGAGTCCACCTGCACAACTCGAAACAAAATGAGCGCCTAAGTTCCAACTTCCAACAGTGCCTCATAGGTATTCGAGGCAGGCATTTTTTACTTTTCATCACAACAAAGAGAACTCTACCAAAAATCATGGAAATAGACATGTTTCAATACCCACAGGAAAAAGTTGGAAATGCATCTCACCACAATCCTGTTGAAATGAAGGACTTGCACGAATTATAGTCCTAACCTTAAGCCAAAGGAAACGATGTGAGCACACTGCACAAACAATACAAATACAGGGAATTTAATTCATCAAAATCTAATAGAGATATATCACACCTTAGCTTTTTTAATATCTTCCAGTCCACCAACGTAATCATAAACCAAATTTGCATAAGGATCGAACATCAACCTGAAAAAATGGGAACATTATAACAAATTAAAAAAATAAAACGATATATTTACAGAACAGAGAAGTTAATATCGAAAAAAAGTGCACGATCAGATTACACTCAAATCTTGATGCTAGAAGGGTCAAAGTAGCAACCCGTTTATTGTGAAATCACGCTGCATGCAATTCTTCCAACGCATATAATCCTTCTCGTCACAGCCAATAGGACTTTCATCAGCAATACCCAAGTCCCTGTCATGATTTGTGGCACAGGTGCTAAAACTTGATACCTAATTGAACAAGGAAATCTAGCTCATATCAAAATAAAAAGTTTCACTTTCCAATTAAAATATTTACAGGAAGTACCACATTAACATGATTTTTCTCGGCTGATATAACCTAAAAGAGATACAAATCATCCAAATATGACAAACCTCGACAATTGTATCTTCGACGTGCACATGGCAAATGGGAAACCGTCGTCCAATTATATCACATCGTGAAAATACTCTCCTCACCTGTAGATAGTGGTCATGGTTTGATAAGGACTTGCTACATTGCAGTATTGCACAAAGAGTACAGGTGGAATACAATAATTAACAGTACAAATTTGAAATAGTTGGTGGGTGAATACTGACTCCTGAAAAAGATGCCGTTTTCAGTTCAACAAACCCCTAATACTTTCTGAGCAGTGTTTGCAACTAATAAATGGAAGATGTTCCCGCAAGCTTTTCTTACACATAGCATGCAGTAACTTCTCACTCATCTCTGCTGATATCAAGTACTAATGGCCGAAAAATATATGGCGCCATAAGCCCAAATAACTTTTTTATTGGAATCATATAGCCCGGTGATAAACCATTCAATTATCATACCATGAAACTAACGGCAATGCATTTTAAATACAATGAAAACCTAAGCAAATACTAGCCTCTTGAAGTTCAGCTGAAGTTAATATGTCGAAGTCCCTTGGTGTTCGCTTTAAAATAAGGTCACGTACACAACCCCCGACAAGGTAAACTTCAAATCCTACAAATTGACAAAGCAAAGGTTAGAGTCAAATCAAGCATAAATAGACACCAAAACAATAAAAAGCCTCCAATCAGAGGGAAATGGGAAAACAAGTTAATCCAACAACGAGTTCATGTTTCGGTGGTATACATAATAGTTGGGAGAATCATATATTCATTCAGTGCTACATTTGAGAGCATGAAGCATGGATAGAAATCAGAGAACTTATGACTTGTGTTTGTTGCTTAATAGGCTTAAAAGCACAAAGTTCTTGGCTAGGTTCTCTCCCTTGGTACAAAACTGGCTCATATTACATAGTGGAGCTTAATAGTGTGGTCATTTAAGTATGCAATGGAAGCCATTGTTGTCATAGCAGAATCCATTGACTACAAAATACGAAAAGTTGAAATTAGAGATGAGTTTGTGAGTGCCACAACAGTTTGACATTTGAGGTCAATATGGTAATTGATAATTAATATGCCCCAAATTACTCGTAATTAGTTGTAATGATAATCGACACGGTAGGATGAGAGCAGGAAATCATATGCTGATTACGTTGCCTGGAAGAGAATTGATGAAAAGGTGTGCGTGGCAAACAGTGCGTATCTGTAATTAAAATGTGCTGAAATGAGTAACGACAGATATTACTCAGCACTACAGGCCAAGTCTATGACATATAATCATTTTTTATCTTCTGAACTAAACAGGCACTCTATCCAGTAAAGAGCATTAACAAATACTAATCATAATCTTGGTTGAGAAGTAAACTTCCATCATCAACTCAAAAGGATTGAATAGCATTCATTTGCAAATTATGCAATGGGAAATTTTTCAGTTAACAAATTCTCAAGGCTCCGTATGGACAGAACCATAGAAGATATATTCGTCGGGATATGTTTATAACCAAAATCCTTGATATGAGAGATTCCGAATCACTTCTATGGCACAGTTATCTCAAAAACTAAATGTTGAAAATATGCAAGCTATCAAATCCAAATTTGAGAGTCTCATTGAATAATAATGTCAAAGAGAGAGTCTAGGAACACAACATGCCCAACATTCTGCCCAACATGCCTATTTGGCAGTGTCCCATTCTTTGTTCTAAAAGTCAGCCACCTAGGCCGACTAGTCGGCACCTAGGTGCTAGGCGGGACTACAACTCCTAGCTAAAAATCCGCCTAGGCTAGGCACCCCTCTTCCGCCCGACAAACGCCTAGCGATTTTTAGAACATTGATTGGTAGTTGAAAACTAACAATCCATCCAGTTGCCAATGAAACACTGCCACATGGGCATGTTGCACAAAATCTTGTGTTTGTAGAGTTTCTCTAATGTCAAATCCCTTCATTTCAAATCCACAGCCATCCAAATGAAGCCCTGAAGAATAGCAACAAGAATATTACCTTCATATTGCAGTCGATTCAAAACCAATCTTGAAGGATTGGAAATCGAAGAAATACTGACCCCTAGGTCATTTGAACTCAATCTCTTCCACTCTCGCACGTCGCAATTACCTTGAACTACTCCAAAATCAAAACAATTAATACCAGAATACCAACGCAATACACGATTACTAACCATCAATCAATCAATATAGTACAAAACCTTACTTGCCTCTTACACTGGAATTAACCACAGAGCGATCGCTGTTGTCTTTGACAAGACTCTTTGGTTCATCACTTGTCTCAGATGCTGCAATTGAGCTGAGTCGAACCTTCATGCCAATCATAGTATACAGTTAATAACTTAATAGCTACTCCCTCCGACCCAAATTGCTCGTCCCATACGAAAAATCGTACAATTTTTTGATCAAAAAACAAAACACTTCCGTGAATAAATTTTTTTAATTTCTTAACACCTAATTAAAGTACTTAATGAGTTCTTCAATTAGGCGTATAGACATTCCAAAAATTACAAACACACACACACACACACACACCATTACCTTTCGAACGGAATGGAGAAGAGGAGGTCGGAGGGGGAAATGGGGTCGGCAAGAGAAACCGAAGCCAGTTGAAATGGCCATGGACGAGTTTTGGTTGCTTCAACATTCCATGAGAATATTACTAGGGTTTAGCAGTAAAACCCTTCGAGGTATTTTTTCTTTTCTTTTCTTTTTAAATGTTTATTTATCCTAAACGGCTAAACGCCTTACATTTCCTACCTATCTCCAAAACTACCAAAAATAGAGAATGGATGAGACATAATAAAGAAATATTTTATAATTATTCTCCCATTTTTATAACTTTTGTACTTTACGAGAGAATTTTGGAAGGATCCGACGTACTTTTTAGAGATTGATCTTCACTTTTTATTTTTGGGTCTCCATTTGACTCCAAATATGGAGACCCAAAAGTAAATTTGGAGATCAAATTTCTAAAAAGTACGATGGGTCCCTCCGAAATTCTCTCATAAAATAAAAAAGTTAAAGAAATGGAAAAATAAATTATAAAATATCTCATCAATATGTCTCATCCATTCTCCATTGGGGAATTTTGGAGATGGGTAGGAGATGTGCCCTTTGGAGTTGGGAACAGAGAGGAAAGTATTTGCCCAATAAAAAGTAGCTTTATGTTGACTTGGAGTTGGGCTTCAATTGGATAGCCCAATAAGACAACTGTCCCATTTTATTTTATTTTTTTCCTGTTTGCTTGTTAGGTAAAGTATTGTAGATTTCGAAAGTACTCACTGAGATCTTTATAACGGTGAGAAAAAATTCAAAAAATTGTTTGAGGAAGTAATTTATATTTGGAGGTCAAAATAGCACGGTCTCTCGCAAGATACAAATAAAATGGGACAAAGCGAGTAATTTTTTTGGGTTATTGATTATGAATTGTGAGTGAAGGCAACTTCAACCCATCTCCATTCCTCCAAAATGGAAGATAGATGTAACACATTAACGGGAGATTTTATAATTAATGCCCTCTTTTCTTCACTTTTTGGGAGAATTTTGGAGAAATCCACTGCCTTTTTCAGAGATTTGGTCCTCCAAAACTATTTTGATCCTTCAAATATAGTGGACCAAATCTCATTTTGTTCTCCTCCCTCTATTTTTAGAGGATGGATCTCTCTAAGATTCTCCTAAAAAGTACAAAAATAGAAGAAGATAGGACATTAATTACAAAATCTTCCGTTAATATGTTACAACCATCCTCCATTTTAGAGGAATGGAGATGGGTCATGGGTTGAAGTTGTTATATGGGTTTTGATTGTAATCCGAATAAAGGGGGAATTATGAGCCGGTACATTACTCTTGGGTAATGCACGCCCAACTCCAGGGCGGTGTTTGCAGTGCATTATGGAGCATCAAGTGATGACATAGCACGGACGTGTCATGCACAGAAAGAGGCTGCCATAGCCACTTAGGACAAGTCTATTCACATAGGGTACCTGAAGTACTCTATGAAAGTGCCTAAACTTAAATTCTAGAGTATCCTATGAAAGTGTCAAAAACCATAGGGTACCCTCTGAAAGTGCTTAAACTACTAAAATGGTATAATAGGGGAAAGTGCACCCTAAACCTAAACTCTAGGATACCCTATGAAAGTGCCTAAACCTAAACCCTAGGGTACCCTATAAAAGTGCCTAAAACCTAGGGTATCTTATGAAAGTGTCTAAACCACTAAAATCCTATAATAGGAAAGTGCACCCTAAACCTAAACCCTAGGGTACCCTATGAAAATGCTCAAACTACTAAAACCCTATAATAGGAAAGTGCACCTTAAACCTAAACCCTAGGGTACCCTATGAAAGTGCCTAAAATCCTAGGGTATCCTATGGCAGTGCCTAAACCACTAAAACTTTATAGGGTGAGTTTTCCACTTGATAAAATCAGATTTTATCAAGTAGGGAAAATGATTTTATCAAGTAGGGAAAAAAATCTAATAAAATCTCAGATTTTATCAAGTGGGAAACTCACCCATAATAAGAAAGTGCACCCTAAACCTATACCCCAAAAAAGAGTGACTTACCTTAATGAGAATTAAAAAAAGTGATTTACCTTAATGATAATTATATGTCTTTTTTCTAGACTTAGAGGTAAAAATCTGCTGAATAAATTGTGAAACTGGTTGGGTGTCATAACTCATAAGTGAATCCTTGGGAGTGTTGGGATTATAATCTGAAGAATACAGTAAATTAAAATATGCCTTCGACCACCCCAATACAAATTATTTAGCCTTCCAATTGGGCTTGACTTGGCCTTAGACAAATCATCCAAGTTCCAACCTTAAGTCGGGCTTGAGTTGGACATACGAATCTTTTAGCCTCATAATTGGGCTTGAATGAGGCCTGCCTTCATCCATCCTACAAACGATTAAACCCAACCCTAAATTGCCTATATCATAGGCCCAATTTTAAGTTGTTGCTGTTTTAAACCCACCCATCTATCCCTTTTTTATTATCGACTATTTTATTTTGAATTGACCCTTAATAAATATGTATTTTAAAAAATAATAGGTAAAAGTTAGTATAATTATTATTTTGTTTTTTTGAAAAGTTAGGGGGTAAAGCATAAAAGTGGAGGATGGTTTTGGAAAATAGAGGTAAAAGTTGATGTGAAAGGTGTAAAGTGAAGGTAAAAGTTGATATGGAATGTGTAATGATGATATCTCTTTAATAAGTTAAATTTACGAAACAACACACTTAAAAAATGACGGAGGGAGTAGTATTTTTTCTAAAGCTCGAGCAACCGCATTAATTTTCAATGTACAAATGCATTACAATATTTTGAGACGATCAATATTTTGGGGACGTGATATAGATAAACTATCAATCTAATACAAATGCATTACAATATTTTGAGACGATCAATATTTTGGGGACGTGATATAGATAAACTATCAATCTGATGAAATCATTAATCCTATAAGGTTTATTTTTAATTTTTTTTGTAAGTGATCCTATAAGTTATACATTAGTAGTTCGACAATTGAAACATGACCTAATAGAATCATGCAGAATCACATTAGTGTTTTTGTGATTTTCTGCTAGACCTAATTGGAACATCTTTATGGATTGTTAAAAGGAAAAGAATTGCATTCATACTCTATTACTCTAGGACTGTTTGCGCTTGTTCGAAAAACAGATTTTGAATTATAGCTTTACGCACCCTTTGCTTGGGGCAACATTATTTGGAAATATTTTTTGGCATTCGGTGTGAGGGAGAGTTGTGACACGGGAAAATTCTGCTTCAAATTCTAGATTCTAATATATAGATGTGAAAGTATGATTAATCTGCGGTGTAGCTGGTAGCCTGGTAGTATTCCCTAAAGAATTGAAATATGGCCTTAAAATGACCTAGAATTCAAAATATAATCTGAAAACCACCCCTGTTTGCCTCTTAATTGTTTGCAGATTCTTTCATATGTCTTTCCTGGGGATTTTTATTTCCTTTGTGGGGATATTTCTCAATATAGAAAGCTACTAGCAAAGCAATAGTAACCTAGTATCCTTTTTGTCTTGCTAAGCCCAAAGGGGTAGTCTGGTTGGTTGATTGATGTATTTGTCCCCACACAATTGATCAGAGTTCAATACTTGGAGTTAGGATGCAACTAGTAATTTTTTGTGATTTTCCTAAGCTCGGCATGGATGGCCTGCTTTTGATCAAATATGGAAGTGAATTAGTTAAAGTATACGTAAACTGGCCTGGACACTTTTCAAACATCAAAAATAAAATTTGCTTTTGCTACTTGTACACTTGTACTTGTTGTGCTTTACTTGGTACTGGATGCACGGAAAAAGAATGTTGTTTTCAAAACATCTTTATGAAATCTCTCGATGGCAATATGAATCGACCTAGTATGAAGCGTAAATTTGTTCACCCTCATTTTGATTGGTGGAAAAGACGTGCAATCCACATAATCAATACATTTTTTTAAGTAATCATGTTGTTATTTTGTGGTGGAGTACCTCATACATTTTCCACAAAAATCAGAGCGAGGTTTTTGTTCATCGTCACTAAGCGAGGGTGAACAAATTTGCAGTGACACCTCGAAAATGCGATTAGAAACAACCGTTGGAAATTTGTTTATAGAAAGTAGTTTGATTTCAAGTTGCATTTTGGATGTTTTCAGGTAATTTCTCAGAAGCACATTTATGTGTTTGTTTGTTGATGAAATTCGATATCGAGTTTGACAGCGGAAGGTGAATGAAATACTTAAGGAACCAGCTGTGATTTTTAATGTTTGTATCCTTTTTCATTTCCTTATCTTTTTTTTTTTGTTTTTTTTCCTCCCTCCTGAGTTGTTTTCATGTTAAGGCACTATCAGGTTGTTGTTTTCCAGAAATTCTTAAAGGTCCTTCTATTGATCGTTTTCTTTTCACGCATATCTAGTTCAAAAAGGGAATTAGGAATTAATTTTGTGCAAGCTAACAGTAGTAGAGACTAGAGATGGCAATCATACCGACACACATCGAAACCCGTTCTGGTCATTTGGAGGTGGATATTACCCATTTTTTCGTACCTAATAGGAGTGGGTATGATGAAAATTATATAACACCCAGTTGGGTATGGGGAGGATATGATTTTGCTATCTCCATACCAGATACTTGTACCCGCCCCATCATATCCTTTCGCCATTATATATACAGCTCTCTAGGACAATTCTATTTTTCTTACCTTAGTTACTGTCTTACTGATGAATAATCCTCTTTTTTTTTTTTGGTACTAGCTAGACTTGTATTTTTGTTATGTAAATTGCTTTATGATGTTTTTTTGTTGTGTACTTTTGTTTGGCCATTGTGTTATTGGGGTGCGACTGTGAGAAGTGAGCCATGACTACAAGTGTGAAACCCTAACTTATAAATGTATAATGGGGATTCGAGACGGAGTTTGGGACGGGGATAGAGACTCAAACCCGTGCCTTGAAATATTTGAAAAAACTAGCCCCATATCCTACCCGATCCTTGAAAAATTCCCGAATCTCCTACTCGTGCGGGGCGGGGAACGAGTAGGATCAGATTTGTTAGCGCACAAACCAATCACACACACGATACGGAACGAAAACAGTAAAGAAAGAACGACAGCAAGATTTTACGTGGTTCCCCAAAATCTGGGTACGTCCACGGGAACGAGAGTGATTTGTTATTTGATCGAATATCTGCTAGGGTTTTACAATAGGCAGTATTTATAATGTCTACTCCTATTCCAACCCTTATTACACCGTACCATACCGTACGTTGCCCCTGCACCCCCCCAAACCCTCGGGCCTAGGGCCCAGCCCAACAGTTGAATCCGCGATGGGCCAGATGCTTCGCTCCGCTCCACTCGGTCGCTTCGCTTCCCTCACTCTGCTCCGCTTCCCATTTGGCCTTCATTAAAACTTCCCGGTACCTCTCCAGTCTCCATATGAGCCACAAGTTCCAACATGATTTGATCGGACAAAATGGTCATCCCAAATTTGTATATACTTTTCACAATTTTTTATACAGTCCAATGGAAAGTTTTTAGCATTTTCCAATTGTTAATAACCCTGTTTAGAAAAACAAAATTGAATAATACTATGAAGACGAGAATTCTTTAATTTTCAAGAAAGCTCCTAAAAAGGGTTCAATGAACTGATTCAGAAAATAGAAACTAGCTGTGAGGATGCTAATTAGTACTAATATTTACAATAGAATTAAGCAAAAGTAGTAGTTTTGCACGCAACTCAACTCAAGTCTAAATACAGATTATATCCGTGGGAGGTATGCTTTATTAATTAGGGTTGATAAACGAACCAAACTGAGTCATATTTGACTTATTAATACTTGTTCGAGATCAATTTCTAACATAAACAAAGCAAGCTTTAATGTTTTCTGTTGGTTCATTAAACTTTCAAGTCAAGTTTAAACAAGCTACTATTCTGCTCATTCGAGTACCTATAATAAATGTTTATAAAGCCCAAACTATTCGAGATATGTATTGGCTCGATTAAAGCTTATTTAAGCTCGGCTCATCAAATAAAGAAACCAATTAAAAGAGACATTTTTTAAATCAATTAAGTTTTCAGATGAAGCTCGAACAAATTGACTAACAGTTCAACTCGTTTATTAGCCCTAATTGTGTAATGTCGATTGAGAGGTCAAAACTTACGCAAATTTTCGAAGATAAAAGCGAGCATGGAGTTTAAGGACTTGCGCTTCCTGTAGTGACCAAAGTCGCTACACTTCCGTAGTAACCTCAATTGTGGATTCTCTGAAATTTTCATTGAAGATCTAAATCGTTCATTTTTTAAGGAATGTTGAGCATATATGGGTGTTAAAAATTATGATTGTCAGAGTTTGGTAGACACACAATTGAGACAAATTTGTCTTACAGTTTATTAATTCAATGATATTGGTCATCTAGTTTTGTAAAATAGATGGTATCCGACCATATGGGTACCAATATCCGATTACTTTGATTTTTTATATGAATGATCTACTCAACATTTTTGATAAATTGAACGGTTCCGATCCAAAATATAAATTATAGATGACCCACAATTGAGACCAATACAAATGGTGGGGTGACTTGGGTCACTAATGCGTCATCTGGTAGTAGGAGTAATAAATGAAATGTCAACGTTATGGATAAAGCCGGTGAACGAATATTATTCGGTTGGATTTTCACAATCATATTTTTGTCTTTTCCCATGGAAGGTTTACAGATTTTTTCCTTATTTGATCTGGTTTTGTTGGCCTGTTTCATTAACTAATTCAACAAACGAATATTACACCTGTGGTAGCCTGGTGGGCAGAGTGCCTCATATTTCTAGGGAAGACTCAGTTTGCCAATGACAAAGGATTGTGGGTTGCACACTTATGTTTAGTACTTGTACCTAGATGGTGCCGTGGTGACGGCCTGTCCTCACAGACTGTAACTATGGCTCGAACCGGACATTCCACTGGTGGGTCGGGAGCCCCTATGATCATGCCCAATGGGAGTTGCTATGCTAGTTGCCCCCTCCCACTCTTTTTGCTGTTCAAAAGAAGAAGAAAAAAACGAATATTTACTTCTTTCTTTTTCCCTTTTTTTGGTTATTTCTGAAAGGATGGGAAAATTAAATGAAAGGCAGTGATTTAATTTGAGAGAGGGAGGTTTATCTCTAGCTTTCTCTTATTACTGCTCTTTGCATATGGCAAAAATCTCCTAGTCATTTTCATGTTTGAGAGACACTTTTTGCTGATTTTTGTTTTGGTAGGGGAAAACAAAATACAAAAATAAGTTAGGGCGCCCGACAAGGACACAATTTTTATTAATCTTTCATTTATACATTATTGTTTTATAATCCGAAATCGAGCCCACCAATCACAAACCTAATGTTGTGTGGCCGCACCGTGCGATAACCTCATTCCACAATCATTTTGCACAAGCCCTCGATATGTTATTATTGACCCATATTTACTCTTAGGCTCCATTCAGTTGCATGAGTGTAATAATGTGGAAAATTTTTATTTTTCTGTTCGTATTCTACAAAGAAGTTTGGAGGAAAACGATAATTCCGAGGTTATGTTCCTAGTAGAAAATATTACTAAATTTCTAGCCCTCTCCCCCTAATTTTCTCCTGTATTTTTTTTTCTCTCAGTAACTCTCAAAATTGACAATCAAACAAGGACGGACCATTATTTCAAAGGATATAAATCCACGTGAGCGAAGCACGATAGGAGAACATGCCTAACAAGAAAGATGGTCCTTTTAAAATTAGGGCATGCACTCTACTAAATGGTACTTTTACACTTGTGAAGGGCAGTGTCCTGTGTATATATCCAAGTTGAACTCTTGAATCCCAACGCCTAGTACTACGAAAAAAAGTTACTTCCTTCTTAATAGTACTACGAGATTTTTTTTTTAATTTTTAAAAAGGTCTAAAACGACATCGTTTTGGGCCACTTAACGGTTTTTGGGGTCCATTAAGCTCCAACTCAATATTTTCCGTTAGTTTTGTAACGGATCCAGACGGTGGGAGTATGTTTGAATAACGGAAGTGAGTTTGGGAGTACGCATGAGAAAATTGTAAGTTTAGGAGGTTTTTTGATATTCAGGACAAAGTTTGGGATGTTTTTTGAAATTTTCCCTACAAATAATTATGTTGCCGCTCCTTTTTAATAGCTTGAGTTTTTGGACGAGTTAATAATAGATTGTGTGTGCGAATTTCACTTCCAGCATAGTTGCAAGTATTTTTAGCCCACTTATAGAAGAGATCAATATGACTACAAATGGGGAAAATGGGCGTGTTGAGCATATAGATTGAAATTATGCGGAAGTGTTCAATTTACTCCTAGAGGGGGGGTGAATAGGACTTTTAATAAAAATTACCAGTTTTTAAGAAGTATGACCGATTAAAAATTAATAAGCTAGAACTGATTGATTATCTTGATGAATTCAAACCAAACCACAAGTAGTGCAGTAAAAATAAAATGGAGACAAGAAACGCACGATTTACGTGGAAAAACTTAAGGTCCTAAATAACCCTAAGCCAAAACCACGGCCTAACACTACTGCTTTATTCTATTAATAAAAAAGAAGTACAGATTGCGAAATAGTAAAAACCTTACCCAGCCTTTACCTATTCTCGCCAATCTCCGATGCTCCCAGAGCTTCTTCGAGATTCAATAGATGAACCACAGACTCCACGCCTGATCTACGGATTCAACCGGCTCCGAATCAATCACTAAAAGATTCGGCCACAGCAGTATACGGCACCACGAAACACGAACAGTGAATGGACGAATGATGTGATATAATATGAAAAAAAAATGTTCTTTTAAAAGAACTAAAACACAATGCAAAGACAAATGAAGTCTATCACGTTTTTTTTTTCTTGTCAATACATGTGCAGCCAACTTTCAATTGCTAGTAGTTCTTTATATAGGAAAGAGCAACCAAATTCCTTTTCATGCCTATTGCCGAAAAGTATTTTTTTTCCAAAAAAAAACAAGTTTCTCTTTGATTTCTTTTCCAAAATAAAGATAAAAAATCTCTTATGTAAGGAAGTCATATAGGAATATATAACAACTGTGAACGAAATCATTTAGCTATGGTAATCTTTCTTCCTTGTATACCCATATAGGACAAATATATAACTTGACCGAAAAATGATTCCTAAATGAGAGTTGACCCTAAGACAACACATTTGGGAAACTTTCTTATGATTGATTTCTTTTCTAAAAAATATATGTACATATATAGAAAATAGAATTTTTTGGAGAGTTAAAAGTATAAATATGGAAAGCAAATTTTCGGAGAGGTTTATAGGAGAGGCAAATCATGCAGAAATAAAATTAATAATCTTGAAAATAATATGCATGATGTGCGATGCAATGTTTTTACCTCGCAGCGGTCAACTTGGAGCAAATGATGTGAGGAGTATCGAGCGAGCAACTACCCCCTAAGAACCTACCCATAACAATTTAAACGGAGTCGATATAATACGAATGAGGTTTCGGACAACCCCGGAAAGTGCCAAAATATCTAACATAGATAATTGAGTTACCCATCTCAATGTTAAAATTTTCAGATATGATTTGGTAATCAACAATTTAATTCAAATTGAAAATATTCAGAAACGGCATAAAAAACAAAGGTAAAATTGCGACAAACTGGCCCAATGATTCAATGAATTCAAGGACGAAAGCGTATCTTTCGTATGAGTGCCTTCGCTTGGTGATCAAGACTTGAGATCCAGGAATTTGCTCTGTCCTATATATAAGATCTTAAGTTTTTATTTTTGGTCATGGCCTAAGATCTTAGGCACAAAACCTATTAATTTGGTGCTATCAACTCCATCCTGTTAATGTATGGTGGGATTGTTCCCAAAAAATTAGTTGACGTGCTTAAGCTAACCCAGACATGCACCTGAATAATAAAATAGTATATTGAAAGTATGCCATTGGATCGCGTCCAACAATATAAATGTAATGATCACGTAAGAAAATCACTCGAAAATCGATCGAGGATAGCAAGAGTTGGTAACAGACCGAAAGAAGACCAAGATGACAAACCCGAAAACTACTAAAATTAAAGAACTAAAATTCCAGTTCGGTTCTTTTTTCAGTTCTTCTGACTGCTCGGTTCGGTATATTCTTTAGTTGAGTATCGGTGTTGGCATTGTCTTGTGCTGCAGGTTTTGGGCTTTCTTTGTTTTTCGTCATCTGCGATTTTGCTTTGATTTGGCGTGGCCTCCTACCATTTCAGGTGTTTCTCAGTTGGTTAATTTGGTGGTGTTTTGGATGTTTGGTTTGGCCTTCTTGTCATTTGGTCTTTGCCAGCATCGGTTGGCGTTTTGCCTTCTTGGTTTTTTGAGTTTTAGATGGTATTTGCCGCTGTACACTTAATCCTTTTAATTTTTATATTTTATTTCAAAAACAAATATTAAAAAAAAAAAAAAACCCACTAAACGTTAGGGGTAGACGGGACAAGCCGACCTATGAATCCAAGGACACACATCTATAATGCGAGTATGCTAAATTCCTAATGTAACATGCAACAATCCAAAAGATGATCACGTATGCAAGAAAATAAGTCAAATGTCCAGAGAGGTGACAGACAAATTGAAATTAATCGATGGTCACATAAGTCACGTATTCAATTGTGGCCGTCTATAATTTGTATTTGGGACCAGAACCGTACATTTTATCGTGAATGTTGAGTAGATCATTCATGTAAAAAATCAAATTAATTAGATATTGGTAGTCATATGTTCGGATACTATTAATATGGATGGCCAATATCATTTGGAGAATACACTATAAGAAATTGTGTGTCTACCAATCTTTAATGATCATAATTTTTTGTACCCACAAGGTACGCAACATTCCTAAATATGAACAGTTTCGATCACAAATAAAAATTTCAGGTAGCCCACAATTATGGTCACTATAGGAACGTAGTGATTTGACTCACTACGGGTACCCCAAATCCTTAAAATTATCGGTTTCAGAAAAGCTTTTTAAATTCTCATAAAAAAGATTCACACATTATCCCTTGGTAAAATTCTCTATGCACATTATCACCCTATACTTACCGTAAATTCTGATTATAGTTCAAATTTTAAAAATTTACAATCTAACCTAAAAATTACTAATTGGCTCTCAAGGAGTACTTATTCAGTGGTCATGGGCACTGCTACGTGGTCCCTCAGCACCCTTCCTCACTGCACATTCATGTAGGGTCCATGTACTTTGTCCTGAACCCAATTAAAATGTGTAGTGAAAAAGGATATTGAAGTACCTCTTAGCGCCGCCCCGGCGGGACACGACAAACTCATGGATAACATTTATCTATGAGTGGGGTACCACAAGGAGTTCTTGTACATGTACTTTTGGGTATTGGTACTATGAATGAATGCTAAATACATATATATCCATGTGTAGAAACCCAAAGTTCTGATGAGGTTCATTCAATCCAAAGATCGAGTACTCATTGATTTGATGTTTCAACACATGTGCTGTGCCTAATTTGAAATGATCTCTTGCAGTGCACTACGGCATTCCATATCAGGTCGTAAAGCGTCTCGGTGAGGAGTTTTTAAAAAATGTGATTGTCGTGATTCAAATCGATCATTTTATACATAAAATTTGATAAAAAATTTGGGTTGTACGTACAAAGAGTTAGGTTATATGCATTTATATGACAAGATATCGAGAGATATTTTTCTTACAATTTATCCTAGCCTGAATTATGCTTAGTGTACGTCAAATATTAGAAACAGATAATTTGTCTTTTAAACACACTTTAATATTTGACACTTTCACAGGGCCTAAAAACAAAGGAAGGAAAATACACATAATGTCTTTTAGCGTTCTAGTGTGGATAATTGATAAACACATTTTAATATTTGTCTGTTAGCGTTCAAAATACACATAATGTGATAAAATGCAAATATTGGATCTTGATTAATTAATAGATTTGAAATGCCAAAATCATTCCCTATATAGAAGCATACAATTTTAATCTTCATCAAAGATCTCAAAGCCTAATATAACGACAATTAGAATTGGAATCCCGATTTGTCCTTAAAGTTTAATATTCGAAACCTCTCAGGTACAATCAACTCCTTTAACAATAAAAAATGTATATATATATATATATATATATATATATATATATATATATAGGTTAGCTACAATACGATCCAAGCAATTTTTCTTTCAGTATTTTGATGGCTTGTTAAAATTGGATATTGACGCCCGATCAACTTAATTCTTTTATATGAATGACATCGATTCCACGGGTGTTGCTACGGTACACATCCCCCCAAAATTATTCCATATGAGATTTTGTGACTCAAAATATGAAATTTTGTGACTCAAAATATGAGATTTTGTGGCTAAAGATATGAAAGGGCGTACCGTATGCACCCTCATACGGGTAGTCAAA